>LR812519.1:49174997-49377497 GCA_903798195.1 Danio kyathit | reverse complement strand
CAACAGTAATGCTGATTTAGATATACGCCCTTAGTGGAGTTCTGAGATAGAACTAGTAGCTGATCATGTGATGTCAACATGCCCACCACAAAGCAACCTTCAGTGTAAAATAATTTGACTTCAATATCAAAGGAATGTTCATCATCAGGAATCATCATCTTAATTATATTTTCAAAATGTACTATTTATTCCTGCATTCAATTTTTTGGACCTGTCAATCATGACTAGAAATTCTCAGTGATGATGTATTTTCCATAGATTCACTTAGCTCAGGCAATTAGGTGCACATATCAGCATCAGGCGAGCAGCCAGAGGGGGGAGCTCCAGGTCTTTAAGGAAGTTTTTCTGCTTGTCATCTAGGTGAAGGCTGGCACAGAGGACTGATCTCAGGCTTTTGGTTTTCAGTTCAGTTTAAGAGTGCTCCTGATTTGGACCTTAAAGTATGTCTTGAGGTCGGTTAAAAGATAGTAGTTCATAGTCCAGTCTACTATAAGTGCTTGGATGAAAAACCAAACTAATTCAGCTTCAAGTCTTAAATGTCAAGTCTGCAAGCTCTGCTTTTGTCCTTCAAATAAACTCTTACAGGGATTCGATGATAATAAAATATGTAAAGAAATATATAAAAACAAATATTTAAAATATAACATTTGCCCTCTAAAACTCTAACAGTAACGACATGAGAAAAAGTTCTGCCTTCCAGTTCAAATGAGGTAACTTTCAATTGCACCAAGCCTTTGCTTTTAACTTTGAAACGAGGCCAGTCATTCAAACATCCCTTCAGTGGTGAAGCCAGAATATCAGGTTTAAACAACCAAATCTTTGCAGTGAGAATCACAGATCACATTCTAAAATAAATCCAAGTTTGACTTTCTGCCCTCTAATCTTTTGCTTTAGGCCAGTGGCATACTGGACTGAATTCAACTCTATAAATGATACAATTTTCATGGCTGCTGTATTGCAGCTTTTCCTTTGTTGCAACAATAAATGGGAATTTATTTATACTTAAGATATAAATGCATTAAAGCAATAATATGAGCAAGTGAGTATGGATATATACCTGTCCAATATGCATGCTGTTATCACAGGTCAGCGGGCGAGCAGATGTGAGGTCATTAGACCCCAGCAATGTCGAGATGATGCCGTTCCGGTCTACTTTCCTTATCATGGTACCATCCACAAAGTAGATGAACCCATTCTTATCCACTGCAATGCCTACATACAGAAAGGAGAGGGGCAGATGTGACAGCTGCAAATAGACAGACACACACACACACACACACACTGCACCTGCAAACAGACGAAAACACGACTGGTACACATGTCATGCTTGCACCTGTGGTTTCCAGGTCACTGAAGACGCAGCACTCGGTGAATTATTCACTGTGTGCTTTTGGGTGGTGAATTATTCCTGAGCTAAGAGTGATGTTGAGAGCAAGTAATATGCAGGAAGCAGTTGTTTTTCATCTAGTCAGAGCTAAATCCAAGAGGCAAGGAACTGAACCCCTGGGTGTTCAGATCCAGTGAGAAATGCGGGCCTCACTTGATCACTCATAGAAATGTTTCTATTTGAACTACTTATTTGTGTGTGACAGAACATTTTAAAAGCGCAATATACTTAGATATAGTTTGCTACTTATTTATAATATTTGGAGAGTTCAGTATCTTTACCTTTTGGTCCCAGGAGTAATGCCTCAGTAGCCTTGCCTCCATCCCCACATCGAGCCTCATCAAATGGCAGACACTGCTCTCCTGTTCCTGCCACAACCTCTGCATTCTGCAGCAGCTCTTTGGTGCCTGTCAGAGCTTTAGGCCTGAAGATACGCCGTGAGTTGGTGTCCGAAACGTACAGTTGACCTGTCATTGGGTCAGTTGCTAGGTAGTATCGATGTGCAGGATTATTGCTGGTGGGACAAACGTCGAAATTTAACAATTACAGAAATACCAGCATACAAATACATACAGCACACCAACATACACATTCATATTCATAAACAAACAGTTAAAATGAGAACTGAATAGGTGAATCTGACAGAAGATATGAGGAAGTCTTTCTTATCTTGACAAAATGCAAAAGCTTGAACAGATACTAGCATGAAAATTGTCTTTCATTTTAGTAGTTGTCTTAAGTTGTCAATACACGTATAATTACAACCAGAAATGTTAAGTAATAATTTGGTGAAGACCTACAGATGTTTAAAAGCATGACCACTAAGATCAGGCTATTGTGTTTTGAATGTGCTTGTTTGGCCCGAGCAGTTAGAGGGGAAAGGATTTGAGCACTCTGTCAGAGTGAATCTAATGCGTTATGACTGGAAATCACTATCGTCTGACACAACCATAATGATGCCCACCAAACTGTCACATCCTTTCAATCATTTGCACTTCCCACCCGCACCCCTACGACAGAGGAAAAAGCCAGTGAGCTACATGAAGTGATGTATCTGTTGAAGAAAATCAACAACTTGTCCCACTGTTTCAATTAGAAGTGACTAAGCACTAAGAATAGCACACAGACACCTCGCAAGAGGGTTGGCTTCTGGGCAGGCCATTTTCTATATACGTTTCAAACAGATGTGGGCTGCTGAGGTCAAATTTATGCACTGGAATGGGGGTTAATGTTTGAACTGATATATAATCATTATTTTTTGTTTATTTGGTTTCTTAAAAAAACCTAGTGAGCTTCTTATGGAGATTTGATTTTAAGGCATCACAGGGGTGATATGAATGTCAACCAAGGTTCCTCATTTAAGTAGCATTCAGAAAGAAGCAAAGATGCTTGTTACCCTTTGGATCTAAGCGGAAGTATATTTACAGCAGTATTCCCAAAAGACTAAGGAGGTCTCAGGAAGATGTTATTTACTGTTGCTATGTGGTACAAGTGGCACTTGCATTAAATAAAGATCAAAGTGTCTAAAACTAATTTACCATAAAACCTTTTGCTGTTCCAAATGGAAACGAATGTGAGTTCTGGGAGTGAAACAGGGAGGACAGATGCTTAGCAATGGCTTTGGTTAAAAGAGGTTTGGGGTCAATAATCTTCTAAGTTTATGAGGCTCTGTGGAACATTAGGCTATATGGGTGTGCCTTGATGACACATACAGATGGGCCGAGACTTCTGGGACAAAAGGGCTAGCAATTAGGTGGCTTGTAATTTTCACCAGCCAGAAACCGTGCTTGTGAATTAATAACACTTAACACTTATTAATTCAGAGTCATTAATGCTTAATGGGCTCCTTTTTGTTTCTCAGAAGCATTGAGAAAAGTTTGGAAAATCTAATTTGGCTAAAAACACCCCCTTAAATGACTCTTTCCTTCGGCTTAGTCCCTGCTTTATCAGGGGTCGCTACAGCAGAGTGAACCGCCCCCTTTAAATGACTTAAACTAAAATATTTTGCCCACACACAGTGTAGCCTTGTGCTGAAGTTGGCCTCTAATTTCATTTGAAATGATCTGGTAGGAGACAAAGAGGAATGGTAAGCATGTCCATGGGATTCCTAAATTTATCCCTGGTTGGAAATTTATTCAACAGGCTCTAATGGCTTTGGCTCGCCCACTTCAAATTACTCGCATTTATTTCCATTCATGTGCTCCATACATCTGTGATTAAACCCTACAGGGGCTTCAAACAGAACTTAATGTAGGATATCAACATCTACAGCGCTCTGTACATCGGCCCTCAACTGGAACTATTCAAACATGTGTGGGATGATGAAGACCAATTTGCAGTGTTTATCAGGAACTCCTGCTTGTCCAGGGCAGAGACATTTGGAGCAGTTAACTAAAGTACGGGAGATCTGTCTAGAGAAGTTTATGTCCTGAATCCTTCTTGAGAGAATGGGTCTTTGCCAGTGTCAGCTAAAATGGATGACTGTGTATTTTATTGAAATCTTTTCTGACCGATTTGGCTTCAGAATCAAAGGCACAGACAGAATTCAAAAAACAAACTATTTCTTTCTAAGCTGCAAGAGGTATCTTTTGTCTTTCTGGTATATGCAACAGGCCACATTAAAAGAAAATGTTTTACTTGAGTTCTACATAACTGCCAAAGCTAAGCTACTCCAATATCCACAAAGTAGAGAAGATTTCACAGAGCTAGACAAAAGGAGTTGAAAGGAGTTTCTCGTTGTGTTGGAAAGGCATGGGAACTTCCCCAGAGGATTTGTGATGATTCATAGACCACTGACTAACTACAGTAATAGTGTTTGAAGAAAAACGATAGCTGTTATGTTGGATTGTTTTGTCAAGAATTCAGATCTGACCTGTACAGCAGTGTTTTTAAAGAAAAAACCCCACTTCTGCACCATCAGCAGAAATATCTGATGAAGTCATTTTCTATATAGTGAAATCCAAAAGTCTGAGACCCCTAGGATATAAAGGTAATTTAATATTGGAAAAAGCCTACTGCGGACACATGGGGCCCTATCATACACCAGGCGCAATAAAGCGCAAGACGTGTTTGGCATGATTTGTTGCTATTTTCAGACCAACGCAACCCTAATTTTCCCGTTTTGCACCACGTTGTTTAAATAGTAAATCCATTTGCGCCACTTTGTGGACTCATGGGTGTGCTGATCTATAAAGGAGATGTGTTGAGGCGCATTGTTGCTGCATTGCTATTTTGAGGAACTGAAATATACTGCACCATTGACCAACCAAAATCTGCTCTAAAGCTGGTCTAAATAACTTATTATTGTTCCTTTATTTGTTTGCTGGAAAGTAGAACTGTATTTAGAAATATTTTTGAACCAAATCTTTGCGCTTAACAAACTAAATTAAATATGTTGGCTAATGGATGTCTTCAGTGGAGTGCGTACAACACCGTTTTCTTACTCCACGAAAGTAAAGGAGTAAAGAGTAAAAGTAAAGACAAAGTAAAGAGGCCGAATGGAGAAGGCTCGTTATTTATCGTCGCTGTAGATGGTCTCTTTAACTGTTTTCTTGCTAGTGAAGCGTTCAGTTTTCCCATTGAGTTTTTCTATTTACAAAGTTGCCATGTAATTAACAACTGCTCCATGGCATGATGCAACTGACTCTTAAATTGAATGGCAGATGAGACTCTGATTGGTTTAATGCACGTTATGCTCAAAACACACTCTTAGCTCATTAAGAGAATAAGCACAACCCTATTAGACCATGTGCCTCGGCGCAAACCGTATTTTTCCATCATTAAAATAGCAAAAGATGATACGATCAGACACGCCCTTAATGCTTTTGCGCCATGTGCTTTAGACTCTGTGCCTAGATCGCTAAAATAGAGCCCATGATGTTCTTTAAAGCTTCTAAAGGGGACAAGATCAGAAAACATCTCAGATCCAGAACTCAAACTTGGGTCAGTCAAAGCACAAGTGTGCTATATGTTGGATCACTGTTTTCCTGGTTGACTATAATTTGTAAAAATACAAAAAACTACTAGTGGTCTTAACATTTCGGACCTCACTACTATAGAGATTTGTGTAATGAGATTTAATAAAAATGAAGAATGTGAAGTAAAATAATAATTAAATATACTCATCACAAAGTATACACCAGAAACACAGCAGTTGACAAACATTTACATTGCTTCCTTCTGATGACATGCAAAAATCCTTGAGAAGACAAACACTTGACTAGAAAAATTGACTGCACCAGAGCTGTGAATTCATGATATAGTTAAATTGGCTTACCTATGTCTGAAATCTTTATTTCTTAGGATAGCAGAGGAAAAAACAGCAGAAATAAGAGAGATAAGAAAAGGATAGAGAGTAAAAATACAGCAGAAGCACATTAATCTTGTCAAGAAAGGGGAAAAAACAGGTGTGCATATATTAATCTCTCCTTCTCACATGCAGACGAGAAATAACGCAGCGAGACAGGGCTGTTAACCGTACTTTGTCTTGTTTCTTAAACAGAGCTGGATGTGCGAATATTCCACCTGGGAACTGAAGAACAGTATGAGCTCACAGCACATGCTGGGGTTAACTGGCCCATAATAGCAAATTGATTGTGTCCCAGACAATGAAAAGCAATTCCTTAAACATTGCCTTTAGCCGCACAGAAGCCACGCTGTGAATATGTCACACAGAGGACCACCGTTTCATTTGCTTCATCCATATGTTTTACTGCTTTAATGAAGGAATTTAATTTACAAGAGCAGTAGCAGACACACAACGATGATACCCAAACCTGTTAAGTGCTGGGCCATTTATAGAGAAGTGTGTGAGCACACATATGAGAGATTTTTATGCGCGGGTATCAAGTTGGGGGCAGATGGAAGAAAAGGAAGATGATAAGATAAGGTTAAAAATACAGTAAGTGTCAATGACAGAAAGACACAGGCAGGGAAAACATGAGATGGAAAACGAGAGGCGGCTAAAAGGACGAGACAGACAATTTAGGGTGAAAGAGAAAGGAATAAGAGATAAGGAAAGAGAGGAGATAAGAGGTAGCGGTCATGTATCACTGCAATGGCTAAATGAGGTGCTGCAGGAGAGCGGAGAGTGACATGGAGGGCCCTCTAGGCCCCGGCGAGTGTGAGGGATGAATTTATGATCATTTCAGCGAAAGTCTATAAACGACCCGAGACGCGGCTCTGATTTCATATAGAGGGACCCTGAGAGCACTTTGAAAGAAAATCTACGTGGCTCCTTTTTTTGTGTGGATGTGTGAGCCCACTCTAGATCTGAGGAAAGGAAATGACAGGTCTTGAGGTTTGAAAGAAAAGGGCACATGTGTTCACCTCATGCTTGTAATGTATCAGCTCTGCACTTCACGCTGTTTAGATTGTACACACACTGTGATCACAGTCGGGAGAAAATATAGCTTGAATATTTGAGATAGTTTGGATTATTAAATCAGTCTAAGCATGCTGTATGGAGAAATTAAGTCATTCCTGAACAATCGAAACCGATCTTTTCATTACTGAGATATTTTCCTAGAAAAGGGGAAATCTGTCTTCATTTACTAAGCTTCATGTCACTCCAAACAAAAGGAAATTCTTTTTTATTTTAAGTCCAATAATGCATTCTTCCATATAATGAACGGGACTGTAGGGCTGCACGATATTGGAAAAAGATTTTCTGCAATTTCGATTGCGATGTTTCACAAGATAAGTTGAATAATAATGATCATTTTAGATGGATTGGGATCATTTTTGTTAGGGCTGCGTGATATTGAAAAAAATTGACATAGAGATATTTTGTTTTGCCGCAATATACACTACCAGTCAAAAGTTTGGGGTCAGTTTTTTTGTTTTTCATGTTTTATTAAGAAAATTATTCTGTTCATTAAGGCGGCATTTATTAAATGTTAAATTGGTAAATACTTATTTATTACTTATTGTATGTAGTTTCAAATAAAAATGATTACTCCAGTCATTATTGTGTCTATTACTACTACCATTAATAATAATAATAATAATATTAATAATAACATTAATAATTAATATTAGAGTGATTTCTAAATAGGGCTGGGCCGATAAAAGATATTATATCGAATTGCGATCAAATTTAAGTCAATAACAATTATAAGCTCTGGACTTTTTTTACTCTATATTGATCTAAGAGTCAATCACACAGCAGAAATGTGCAACAATGTGATTCTAGAAATGTGTTGATATTAGAGATGTACCTAATTTTCACTAAAAATGTATCGGCGGTAATATTTTATGCTATTTAATGGACCCTATCATTTTTGTGGCTTCAGTCGTTGATGGGATACTCTTTTAAATCTGGAAGCATTAACAACCTATTTCGAAATATATATCGTTATCGTTCAATATGGAAGTTAATTATTGAGATTGCATTTTTGCCATTTCGCCCAGCCCTATTTCTGAAGGATCATGTGACTCTGAAGACTGGAGTAATGAAACTGAAAATTCATCTTTAAAATCACTGGAATAAATTATTAAATTACATTATAAACTACTTTTGAACAGTTATTTTATAGTGCAATAACATTTCACAATTTGTACTTTTTGATGCAGCTTTGGTGAGCAGGAGAAGCTTATTTTAAAACATTTAAAAATCCTACTAACCTCAAACTTTTGACCGGTAGTGTATATTGCGATATGATTATAATTGTGGTTTTCTGGAGAGTCTAACAGTATTCAAGTACAGAAATTGAACAATACAATGAAAATAACATGGTCACCATTGTATAAATAATTAACAATAATGATATTTAATAATATCTTTATTTTTAACCTTTAATAAATCCTATAATCCTGCTATGTGACTAGTGTGAATACACACATTGCGATATCGATGTTCAAACAATGTAGTGTTCAGCCCTGATTTTTGTAGGGTTTATTATGCATAAAATACAATAAACAAATTGCAAGCAGAGATAAATACAGTAGAGCAAAAATACTAATGAAGGAGTCTTAACAGCATTCAGTAACAAAACATAAAATAATTAAATGTACAGTAAAGCTGTGTTCATTGTATAAATATTTAAATATAATGAATCTTTGTTAAAGCTAAAATTGTAATATGTTCTTGTGCCCAAATGCTTTAAAACAAGGGTGTCCAAACCTTTTCTTATGAAGCGCCAAAAACCAAACTTTATTAAGGCTTGTGGGCCGAAGGTAAATATGGTTGCCATGGGTCATTTTCTAATTTATTTAATAATATTTAAAAATAGCTAAAAACATTGCTTTATATCAACTAATGCAGTATATAATTTTTTTTTACATTTCATAATGAACTTATTACAGTAAACCCCCTGCCCCCCCAAAAACTTTAATTTATAACAGAATCACTTGTTTTGCCTTGATTTGCCACCGATGTCTTCTGCATAGTCCTCTATTTGTCACGTGACAGTATTTATGTTTTAAAAACTTAGATTATTTACGTCTAATTGAAACATTTAATTTCAATTTGCATTTTTGGTAGCTTAGCAATAAAACAAACAAACAAACAAACAAACAAACAAACAAAAAAGACTAGGTCAAATTAGAAATTATGATCTCTGTTAAAGGCTTTGCCCCAACCCTCTCTATCATTCTGATGGTTACAATGGGCCAACCGTACTTTGTAACCTGTACAATGGTTACAATGGGCCAACTTTGGCCCACGGGCCCTACTTTAGGCATCTCTGCTTTAAACTCACAGGCCTTTAAATCACATAAACTTTCACTTTATTATGATTAAACTGAAATGATTGACTATCGCAGATTGACTATTGGGATATCGATGCTAAACAATATATTGTGCAGCTCTAGTATGGAGGTGACAGCTGTTAAGCTTCAAATGTAAACAAACAAACAAAAAAATTGGAATATAGGCTGTGTCCGAAACCGCATACTTCCATACTATACAGTACGCTAATCAGTATGCGAGCCGAGTAGTATGTCCGAATTCATAGAATTCGATAAGCAGTATGCGAGAAGTACCAAGATGACTTACTACTTCCGGGGAGATTCTGAAGTGCGCATTCAATGCGCGCTGTGCTATCCCATGATGCCCCGCGAGAGAATTCATGAATGGAAGTGAAGCGACGCAACTGATGTAGTTAGGTCACGTGACCATGACAAAATGGCGGATGTAGTACGTCCGAATTCCATTCATACTTCTTACATTCATACTGTATAGAATGTACTTTTTTAACGGTCAAGTAGTACGTTTAAATTCAAATGCAGTACCTACTGAGTAGTAGGCGGTTTCGGACGCAGCCAGTGTTTCTGAGAAAAGACAGACCATGTCATAATGTCATCACTTCCTCTGACTGAAGAAGAGAAGCCAGGATGTGCAAAATCAACAAATTTGTTCCAAAAAAGACTTTTGTTTATAATATTTACTGAAACACTGTCATATATTTACATTTTAGCGGCAATTAAGAGATTGATTTCTAAGAATGCATTTTTATGACATTTAGCAGTCATGCTGTAATCTGTGGTATGTGAACTTTTGCCTAAATTGCTGTAAAAACCAAACTGAATGATGAGATTTGAGCTTCTGAATGTCAGCTGAGACTAAAATCAAACACAACAACAATAGAAACAGAAATGCCCTGTAGCCAACAACAAAAAAAAACAAAAACAAAACTATTGTATTCCAGTAAAAGAATAGCCATACTTGGAATCAACAGCTTCTTGAAATTATAAGCTTTATGGCCATATTAAAAATCTCAGCGATTAATCTCTTTGAAGAAACAAAAAACAAAAAAAAAAACAGTTTAGTTGGCAGAAATACTTTGAGAGATAAACACTGTTATTTCTCTGAGCCCAGTAAATA
This sequence comes from Danio kyathit, assembly GCA_903798195.1. Lineage (NCBI taxonomy): Eukaryota > Metazoa > Chordata > Actinopteri > Cypriniformes > Danionidae > Danio > Danio kyathit. Next base: position 49,367,286 of record LR812519.1, on the reverse strand, counting down.
AACACACACGCACAAACACACACAGAGCCTTTGATGTGGGCTGGACGAACTCAATAGAAGGCTTGTGGTGGAGTATAAAAAAGAGAGGTATGGGAATATGTATTTCTTCTTGGCTTAGGAGAGGCGGGAGCACCAGTAATGAGTCACCCTCTACAGATGAGAACTCTGTCACTGTCAGCACATTCTTTTCAGACCACATCAATCTTATATTACTAGTTAAACAAAATCTATGTGTTCTTATCATTAACACAAAGGCGGGATCATACTGTCTTTTATACCACTTCCATTCCATGCATTTCTTACCTCAGCTCCATAACACTGGTAACATTTCCTGAGGGAAAGATGCGTCTGATGTAGTTGAAGTCACCGACGAACAAGCTGCCATCAGATCCACAGGCGAGGGCCACTGGAGCCAGCAGTTTGTTGCCATCAGCCTGACCATTACAGCTGGGGCAGGAGATACTGCGCCTGCGCCCATTACCCATAATAGTGCTGATCACTGGAGGCTGCTGAGAGACGAAGACGTTCTCACCGTTGCCTTTGTACAGGATGCCTGCCAGACAGGAGAAATGAAGAGTGATTACAGAAGGATAACGTGACATATTCATCTCATATATATAGGGGTTGGACTATGAAACTGAAACACTGGCCAATTTGGTGTTGCAGGTAGCTAAATTTGACCAGCCTGGTGGCCAATCTTCATTGATGCACGTTCCATTTCATTTTCATTTCAGTTTTGCACAGTTCCAATAAGGATGAACCACATCCAACAGAAGTAACTGTGGACTCAAGAGGAAACTGTCTGCAATTATGCAAGAAACATGCAAAACAGCTGCCCAACTCACTGCAAATTAAATGTGCATCTCAACTCTCATATTTCCACCAAAACTGTTGGTCGGGAGCTCCACAGAGTCAATATACATGGCTGGGCTGCTATAGCTAAAGCTTTGGTCACTTTTGCCAATTCCAAACGTTGGTTTTAGTGGTGCCAGCGGCAAAAATCTAAGGCTGTGGACAATGTTAAACATGTATTGTTCTTTGATGAGTCCACATTCACTGTCTTTCCCACATCCAAGAGAGTTACAGTGTGGAAAAGCCCCTCAAACATGTTTTCTGTATATGTTTGATAATATTATACAGCAGTTAGATGGAGTATTTAAATGTGCATGTTCACAGTTTGTATTGGTCTGTTTTTCTGTGTTTGTTTGCAGTGTTCCAGACAGGCTGTTTGTTGTATAGATCTATCTACAGTATATATAAAACATAAATAAAATCACACATCAACATAGACAAAACATTCACTGACAGCTTGCCTGAAACATTGCAAACACAGACATGATGTAAGTATATCTCACAATCCTGCCAGCAGCAGCCTGAGGATTGGCTTTGCTCAACAGCAGAAATGGGATGGTTCATGGAGAGCCCCTTACAGGGACTGAGCTAAGTGAGAATTGTCAACCGTAAGATCCCTCTAAACCAATCATACAAAATCAAAACTGTAAAAATGTAATCAGCAATACACATTCAGTGAATGAGAGGAGAGATTATCTATGCACCATGTTGTTACTGCTATAATAACCCATACACAGTCGCATACACAGAAGATATCTGTGTAATTCACCCAGTATTCAACTTTATTCACATTTTTGGCTAAACAGGATAACAAATAACTATATTGTAGTCATTTTATGTAATGTTATCAAAGGGTGTTAACATTTTTTACTGGTTCTCAAAACTGTCTGTTTTATATTAACATAGCACTCTAATAATTCTAATGCTAATATATTCAGTAGTGAAAAGAGGGTCAATCTGGCAAGAGTTCAGAATCAATAAACAGCCTAAACACATGCTGATAGAATGATTATATTGCACAGGCAACTTAAAGAAATCGTTGGATCACATCACATCACAGTAAGTTTTATATAATAATTGTATATAGTAAAAACTGCATCAATATATGGTTTCTATTATCAATTCCAAAAATAGGTACTCATCAGCTTAATACTGTTAAAAAAGCTATTTGTTCTATTTAGACCAGGGGTCATCAACACTGTTCCTGGAGGGCTAACTTCCTGCAGATTTCAGTTGCAACCCTGACCAAACACACCTGTTTGTAATCAAGTGCTGCTTCAGGTCCTAATTAATTGGTTCAGGTGTGTTTGATCAGGGTTGGAGCTGAATTCTAAGGGAAGGTAGCTCTCCGGAAACAGGGTTGGTGACCTGTGGTTTAGACATTGTACCCCTTTATAAAAAAATAGTGTATAAAACATATATAATACTATTATTAATGTTAAATAAAAGCCAGTTAAGGCTGTGTCACCAAGTTGTTACAAATCATGACTGACTGAAGGTATTATGACTGCACCTCTCTGGGTAATCTTTTAGCCATAGCAACATTGTGAATTGGCATGGCTGTACATTTAAGTGGATATGGGGAAAAACTATTTTTAATATTTTTTCTCTGATGGTTTAGCTGTATGTTTGTGCGTGTGCATGCAAAATGCAGTGTGGAAATTACATAGGGTCTGGGTTTGCGCTGTGTGATGAGCTTGAGTGACCCAAGGTTTGGATATGATTGTTGACATTGTCTTTTAATATTCTCCCTCAGGACATATTTTAATGGCAATACCAAACTGAGTAAACCCCACTAGAATTCCCTTATGCCCTTACCCTGTTCCTAATGGCTTGTTTTTTGCTGAGTGGAATGGTTCACTACAGTACAGTTTGGGACACAATTAAGGTTTCCACAGGCAGAAGTTGAGAATGGTACCAAAACAGTGAATTGTAGCATACCACTTTTGTCGTTAACTAGTACAACAGAACAGTACCTAAAGGGTGAAACTAGACTAATGGCAGAAACTGACTGGTTTACAGTCAGAATTGTTACTTGTGCTTGATATAAGGGGAATGACAATGATGCACAGAGTTCATATGCAGAGCAATGAACTATGGTCAATCTAAACTCAAACAAATCTTGTCATCTTGTGACAAATGGCCACATGCCAACAAGCAACAGGATCTGCTGTATGGCCTCTACTGTTGTTTACGGAGCCATTCACGTCACATCTTAAAAGTGTGGAAGGCACAAGGCGCTTTGTTTTGCTCTCTTCATGCTCTTGTCATGCTTCTAATAATGCTATATTACCTTTCTGGCCTACACCATGGCTACGTAGTACAGGTAGACAGAAATGCAAGCCTGATAAATGTTACCCATACCATAAGACAGCAGATTTTATTCACATTTTAATATAATGCGAGACTGCAATTGAGTCCATTAATCAGAAATAAAATCCATATTTACTTACAGCTTGCACCAGCGCAAACCCCCGTTTGGCGTAAATAAAATACAGGATTTACTGAAGGCAGGCAGTTAAACATTTTTTGATTTTTTTTGATTGATGTTATTGCATTTACATTTGTTAGAGCCTCCTTTTCACATCCACAATATATGGTAGACAAGTATTTGAATGAAGAAAGGCAATTTTCTTGGCAATCTGCTTAGCAAGTTACTTCCAAAAAAGCTGACAAAAGTTGTCAAAGAGAGATCAAGCCTCTGGTTAGCAATAAGTAGAGCACAGGGGGTCTTTTATCAGGATTTATAGTGGTGAAAAAGGTATGAAGGTTTTTTTTGATCTTTCTTTAATGTTGGTAAGGATCAAGGGGACACCAGTAGAGGAGGGTCAGCAGGAACCATGACTAAAGCGTGCATTTATAGAGTGAAATATTTTCATGTTATATGAAAGTGAATTGCAAATGTTTGGAGGAGGGATGACAAGCATCAACATGGTACAAAAATGTAGTAAATGAGCAAATCTGTTTGTTGACATGTAACTTGCCACTAGTATGTTCTAATAAAAATACCTTCTGCATAGTTAAGTATATGAAACATCCTCATATTTTAAAAATTACACTTTGATCAGTCAGCAAGCCTTTGAAATTTTTATATATATTCAGCTATGGTCGATAAGGAATTTGCAAGCTATTGAATGGCTTGTTGGAAGAAAACATTAAATTTTAACAAGTAGTTTTGAAATGTAAAGTGTGTTAAAAGAGCATGTTGCCTGAGCATGTTTTCTCCATTCATTTAAGCAGGTTAATATTGCATAAATGTAACACACACTACAGTAATACAATCCATTTGGCAAACAGCATATTTAAGTACAAGACGACTACTCGACAAACTCCAAATATCTGGCCTGACACTTCAGAAAGTCTAGAAATTAAGAGTACGTGATTTAAAAATGTTGCAATGAAAAAGATGTGTCAGGTAGAGTTTATATTCACATTTATATTCTTAGCAGAAGCCCACAAATCACATTAAATGGCAAGAACCAACACAGAGAGCTGAGGATACATGACACCTGCTAAGCCAGGCCTCAGAATTTCATCCAGCATGCTGAATTTAATGGGGTTGCTGGCTCTTGGTTCCCATAGAGAAAGCAAACAAGACAGAGAGCGAGAAAGGAGATGGAGGGCATCAGGGAGAGACAAGCGATTCGTAGACGGAGCAGAAATAACATGTGCCACCACAAACCGCTGTCATCCACTGTGAGTGCTCAAATTAGAGTCCACCACAAGACTCCTGTCAGCTGTGAACTCCACTAACTTCCTACTGCCTTCTCAGCACAACCCCTTCACCCAGAAGGAGAGAGAGAAGTTGTGTTCCCAGACCTAGCCACTACACTGCCTACATCCAGACTGTCATGGAAGCTCAAAAGTGTCAGGTTTGAAATGGTCAACAACTCTTATTTATGTCACAGGAGACAGAAACAGTTCAGCATGAACTCTGTGCAAAACCAATGAACATTGATATGGTGTTAAATAATTACTTTAAAGTCGGTGAAATTAACTTCCCTTGGCATCTTGGGAGAATGTCAGTGATGCCTTAACATGCTACCTCTGTTTCGGAAGGAAAAGTCTGTGCCCAAAACATGGAAAACGTCTGCTCTGCATACACACGTGTGCATTGAAGATAAGACTGGACAAAACTAAAAACATTTAAGTGTGTGTGTTCTTATACACGTGTGCAGGTGAACTCAAAGTGTCCAAGTCAATAGAATGTTTTCTAAAAGCGCCCTTGCGAACACAGTTAACTGCTTTTCGGGAGTTGCTTTGAAAACGGCGGGGTGTTCAAAGCTGCACTTCAAAGGATGACTTCATGCTGTGCTCGCTAAATTATTCACATCGGGCAACGTGCTGGAATTCTGCATCTAGCTTCTCTGTGCGCTAATTATGAGTGAGATCAATGACGCCATCTTAAGCCTCCTCTCGGGTGTGCTTGGGCACCGGTCCACACAGCAGCCGCATCGTGGTCTAAACGTCCCCATAAATCTCAATATACCTCCTCCTCTGATCAACCACCCGCCATCGATTAAGCCATTGAGCGAGGGATTGGCTGGAAGAGTGAGAGGAATGGCTGCTTTCGGGGCTACTTTTAGGCTAACACTGTAGCAATGCTCTGCTAACAAAGACAAATTGGACGAGGGAGGCCCATTGGCCCTGGGAAAGACCCACGACCTTGACTTCAAACCAGGCTACTCTGATGGAGGTCGCTCCAGATATATACACACAAACAAGTGTATACAGAAACATTCTCAATGGTTAATCAGAGCCATGCGCATGGGCCGGTTTTTCACGCAAATTACTCATGGTCGCATTAGTAATGAAACCCACACCGCACCTGTTTGATCTGCCATACGAGGGCTTGGGAATAATAGCACAAGCGGATGTATGTACACCCACATGCACAACAATGAATGTCTTCAATTACACGTACACAGATTATGAGGAGACCGGCTCACGATGTGGGACGTGTTGGATTATTCATTCAGGCATGCAGAGAGAACGCCCTCAGCTCACAGTGATTGTGTGTACATGTTCCTTTGATACGCGTGATGTGTGTTTATGTATAAATCTGACAGAGGGGGACAGGTCATGAGTGGAAAGCAGTGATTTGCCAATAAAGGGCTGAATTGGAGTTTATAGCTGCTATGTTTATGCTGGGTCAGAAACTGGATGAGATTATAGAGCTGGAGCTGTAGTCTACTCAATTTTCTTCCATTTACGCCTCACAAACCATCTGTCACTGCCTCCTTTTCTTTCTCTCAGCGTACCATTTCATGTCTCATCTTCTACTTCACTTCTTTTGTCTCAACAACTCTGCTTCAATCTCTTCAGACAACGCTTAGCCTTTTCCATTTCTGTTGTAGGAATCTGATAACACTAGGGTTGTCGCGATACCATTAATTCATGTTACGATACTATACCAGCGGAAGTATCGTGATACTAAGTAGTATTGTGATACTGTAATTCATAACTCAAATCCATGAAATAAAGAAAATTGTCAGAAATACTATATTTTATATGTTATAATAGGCCTATTTCAGGCGTCTCAAACTCATATTGGCGGGGGGGGCCATATTAGTGACTGACAATTCATAGGAGGGCCGTTTTAACATTCTGGCACACGAAAAAAGTGGAAACCTGATTTAACTCAGACATCCTGCTCCTTCTTTTTGTTTCTTGCTGTACATATTGAAGGGGTAGTTTAAACTGCTATGAAAATACTACAATTTAATAATAGGTATAATAATAATAACTAGAATTGTACATTTCCTAAAGAAAATGTGAGTGGGGTTTGCGTGGCAAATCGATGGGGTGAAATGAATCACTGAACTGGGCAAAAGCAATGGAGTGCTAAGAAATGGCTAAATTCATGTGTTTATGCAGTTGCTAGGGTATTCTAAATGGTTGCTAGGCTGTGGCAACGCCGTTTTAATGAGTGAAAACAAAAACAATTTTATCAGCCTGCATCAATAGAGGCCAAACCCTGTCTTTCTATGATATTCCTGTGCTGAAATATGGCTTGTTTATGTTGTTATGTGGTTGTTAGGGGCCTAAAAGTGGTTGCTAGGGAGTGTCTACAAATTTGGTATATCACTACTTAATACCGACTTGACAGGCCGAGTAAAACGAGCCCACCCCCAAGCTTCTACGACTCTGTAATCTAGATATCGATGTCAGCCATTTTGTGGCAATGTTAAGCCTATGAGGATTTTTGGATGTCAGCCATTTTGTGCCAATGTCAGCCATTTTGTGCCAATGTTAAATTTATGGTGTTGCTAGGTGGTTGCTATGGTGTTCTGAGTGGTTGCTAGGTGGATCCTAAGGTGTTGCTAGGTGGTTGCTAGGGTGTCCTAAGTGGTTGCTAGGTGGTTGCTAAGGTGTTGTTAGGCGGTTGCTAGGGTGTCCTGAGTGGTTGCTAGGTGGTTACTAAGGTGTTGCTAGGCGGTTGCTAGGGTGTCCTAAGTGGTTGCTAGGTGGTTGCTAAGGTGTTGCTAGGCGGTGGCTAGGGTGTCCTAAGTGGTTGCTAGGTGGTTGCTAAGCTGTTGCTAGGTGGTTGCTAGGGTGTCCTAAGTGGTTGCTAAGGTGTTGCTAGGCGGTTGCTAGGGTATTCTAAGTGGTTGCTAGGTGGTTGCTAAGGTGTTGCTAGGTGGTTGCTAGGGTGTCCTAAGTGGTTGCTAGGTGGTTGCTAAGGTGTTGCTAGGTGGTTGCTAGGGTGTTCTAAGTGGTTGCTAGGTGGTTGCTAAGGTGTTGCTAGGCAGTTGCTAGGGTGTCCTAAGTGGTTGCTAGGTGGTTGCTAATGCGTTGCTAGGTGGTTGCTAAGGTGTCCTGAGTGGTTGCTAGGCGGTTGCTAAGGTGTTGCTAGGCGGTTGCTAGGGTGTCCTAAGTGGTTGCTAGGTGGTTGCTAAGGTGTTGATAGGGTGTCCTAAGTGGTTGCTAGGTGGTTGCTAAGGTGTTGCTAGGTGGTTGCTAGGGTATTCTGAGTGGTTGCTAAGGCGTTGCTAAGCTGTTGCTAGGGTGTCCTGAGTGGTCGCTAGGCACTTACTGAGGTATTACTAGGCCGTTGCTAGGCGGTTGCTAGGTGGTTGCTAGGCGGTTGCTAGGGTAATTTGGGTGGTTGCTAGGCAGTTGCTAGGGTACCCTAGGTTGTTACTAGGCAAGCCTCACTTACATGCTTGGTCATTTGTTTATACTTAGTAAGCATTACTAGCAAGTTACAGCACTTGGCTAGTCAATATTAGCATGTAGCTAGTCACTGCTAGCATGTGTAGCATACAGGAAGTTCCGTTTGCTAGCATGAGCCAAACGAGCCAATCCCCATGTCTCTACGATGTTCTGATGCTGAGATATAGCTGTTGACAAATGGTTGCTAGGGTACTCTGTTTTGTTGCTATGGGCGTGGTTACAGAGTAAAGTTGGGTGTGGTTGGTTGCCTAAGTCAAATGAGCCAACCCCCAAGTCAATAGGACACTGCTATGCAAAGATATGCATGAAGGCCAGTTATAATGGCAGTCTATGGGATCAGTTTGGGGGCGTGGCTTGTGAGCTTCATTATCATATTGAGATGCTCATTGGTTGTCTAAGTCAAATGAGCCAACCCCCAAGTCAATAGGACACTGCTATGCAAAGATATGTATGTAGGCCAGTTATAATGGCAGTCTATGGAATCAGTTTGGGGGCGTGGCTTGTGAGCTTCATTAGCATATTGAGATGCTCATTGGTTGCCCGAGTCAAATGAGCCAACCCCCAAGTCAATAGGACACTGCTATGCAAAGATATGCATGAAGTCCAGTTATAATGGCAGTCTATGGGATCAGTTTGGGGGCGTGGCTTGTGAGCTTCATTATCATATTGAGATGCTGATTGGTTGCCTGAGTCAAATGAGCCCACCCCCATGTCTCTATGACACTCCTATGTAATGTTATTTATGTGGGACATTTATAATGGAAGTCAATGAGATCAGCAATGGGACGTCCCACCCCATGTTAAGTCAATGAGGCAGTTATTAAGGGTCTTTAAATGGTTTGGGGGGGCGTGGCTTGAGAGCTTCATTATCATATTGAGATGCTGGTTGGTTGCCTGAGTCAAATAAGCCCACCCCCATGTCTGTATGACACTGCTATGTAATGTGATTGACATGTGACATTTATAATGGGAGTCAATGTAATGAATGGGAGTCAATGGCAATGTTAAGTCAATGGGACAACTTTGGGACGTCCTAGCACCCCAGGGGTACAACTTATACCCCCCTTCGGGGTATGTTCCCACTTAGGCTGCAACCCCCTACAGATGTTGTGAATCCCATATTTCTATGAAATTCACACTCGGCGCAGTGATTTGTCAAAATTCGGCTCCATGTTAAGTCAATGGGAGATTTGGGACCCCCTAGCCCCCCAGGGGTACAACTTATACCCCCTTTCGGGGTATGTTCTGACTCAGGCTGCAACCCTTTCGAGATGTGGTAAATCCCATGTCTCTACGAAATTCACTGTTGGTTTCGCAATGCGGGGTATATGTAGGGGGGAGCGGTGGTCTAGAAAATGAATGGGAGTCAATGGCTCAATGTTAAGTCAATACGAAACTTTGGGACGTCCTAGAGCCCCAGGGGTGCAACATTTACCCCCTTTTGGGGTATGGTCTTACTCAGGCTGGTAATGTCTCCAGCTGTTGTGAATCCCAAATTTCTACGAAATTCACACTTTGCGCTATGCTGCGTCAAAGTTGGGCTCAATGTTAAGTCAATAGGATTTTTGGGGGGGTTTTTTGGCCCCTGCGGGGCCAAAAAACCCCCCACCCCTTATAAAAGTCATAGCACACCATTCCCGATAAAGCCGCACGATTTGACCCCACTTTCAAGGGTCTGGGACGAAAGCTGCGGGGCGAGTTACGCGCCGAAAAAAAAGTGGAAGAAGAATAATTATAAATAATAATAAGAACTAGAATTGTACATTTCCTAAAGAAAATGTGAGTGGGGTTTGCGTGGCAAATCGATGGGGTAAAATGAATCACTGAACTGGGCAAAAGCAATGGAGTGCTAAGAATTGGCTAAATTCATGTGTTTATGCAGTTGCTAGGGCATTCTAAATGGTTGCTAGGCTGTGGCAACGCCGTTTTAATGTGTAAAAACAAATACAATTTTATCAGCCTGCATCAATAGAGGCCAAACCCTGTCTTTCTATGATATTCCTGTGCTGAAATATGCCTTGTTTATGTTGTTATGTGGTTGTTAGGGGCCTAAAAGTGGTTGCTAGGGAGTGTCTACAAATTTAGTATATCACTACTTAATACCGACTTGACAGGCCGAGTAAAACGAGCCCACCCCCAAGCTTCTACGACTCTGTAATCTAGATATCGATGTCAGCCATTTTGTGGCAATGTTAAGCCTATGGGGATTTTTGGATGTCAGCCATTTTGTGCCAATGTCAGCCATTTTGTGCCAATATTAAATTTATGGTGTTGCTAGGTGGTTGCTATGGTGTTCTGAGTGGTTGCTAGGTGGATGCTAAGGTGTTGCTAGGTGGTTGCTAGGGTGTCCTAAGTGGTTGCTAGGTGGTTGCTAAGGTGTTGTTAGGCGGTTGCTAGGGTGTCCTGAGTGGTTGCTAGGGGGTTACTAAGGTGTTGCTAGGCGGTTGCTAGGATGTTCTGAGTGGTTGCTAAGGTGTTGCTAGGCGGTTGCTAGGGTGTTCTAAGTGGTTGCTAGGTGGTTGCTAAGGTGTTGCTAGGCGGTTGCTAGGGTGTTCTAAGTGGTTGCTAGGTGGTTGCTAAGGTGTTGCTAGGTGGTTGCTAGGGTGTCCTAAGTGGTTGCTAGGTGGTTGCTAAGATGTTGCTAGGCGGTTGCTAAGGTGTTCTAAGTGGTTGCTAGGTGGTTGCTAAGGTGTTGCTAGGTGGTTGCTAGGGTATCCTGAGTGGTTGCTAGGTGGTTGCTAAGGTGTTGCTAGGCGGTTGCTAGGGTGTTCTGAGTGGTTGCTAGGTGGTTGCTAAGGTGTTGCTAGGCGGTTGCTAGGGTGTCCTAAGTGGTTGCTAGGTGGTTGCAAAGGCGTTGCTATGTGGTTGCTAGGGTGTCCTGAGTGGTTGCTAGGCGGTTGCTAAGGTGTTGCTAGGCGGTTGCTAGGGTGTCCTAAGTGGTTGCTAGGTGGTTGCTAAGGTGTTGCTAGGGTGTCCTAAGTGGTTGCTAGGTGGTTGCTAAGGTGTTGCTAGGTGGTTGCTAGGGTAATCTGAGTGGTTGCTAAGGCGTTGCTAGGGTGTTGCTAGGGTGTCCTGAGTGGTCGCTAGGCACTTACTGAGGCATTACTAGGCCGTTGCTAGGCGGTTGCTAGGTGGTTGCTAGGCGGTTGCTAGGGTAATTTGGGTGGTTGCTAGGCAGTTGCTAGGGTACCCTAGGTTGTTACTAGGCAAGCCTCACATACATGCTTGGTCATTTGTTTGTACCTAGTAAGCATTTCTAGCAAGTTACAGCACTTGGCTAGTCAATATTAGCATGTAGCTAGTCACTGCTAGCATGTGTAGCATATAGGAAGTTCCGTTTGCTAGCATGAGCCAAACGAGCCAATCCCCATGTCTCTACGATGTTCTGATGCTGAGATACAGCTGTTGATAAATGGTTGCTAGGGTACTCTGTTTTGTTGCCATGGGCGTGGTTACAGAGTGAAGTTGGGTGTGGTTGGTTGCCTAAGTCAAATGAGCCAACCCCCAAGTCAATAGGACACGGCTATGCAAAGATATGCATGTAGGCCAGTTATAATGGCAGTCTATGGGATCAGTTTGGGGGCGTGGCCTAACAGCTACATTATCATAATGAGATGCTCATTGGTTGTCTGAGTCAAATGAGCCAACCCCCAAGTCAATAGGACACTGCTATGCAAAGATATGCATCAAAGCCTATTATAATGGCAGTCTATGGGATCAGTTTGGGGGCGTGGCCTGTGAGCTTCATTATCATATTGAGATGCTCATTGGTTGTCTGAGTCAAATGAGCCAACCCCCAAGTCAATAGGACACTGCTTTGCAAAGATATGCATGTAGGCCAGTTATAATGGCAGTCTATGGGATCAGTTTGGGGGCGTGGCCTGTGAGCTTCATTATCATATTGAGATGCTCATTGGTTGTCTGAGTCAAATGAGCCAACCCCCAAGTCAGTAGGACACTGCTATGCAAAGATATGCATCTAGCCCTTTTTTAATAGAAGTCTATGGGATCAGTTTGTGGGCGTGGCTTGTGAGCTTCATTATCATATTGAGATGCTGATTGGTTGCCTGAGTCAAATGAGCCCACCCCCATGTCTCTATGACACTCCTATGTAATGTTATTGATGTGTGACATTTATAATGGAAGTCAATGGGATCAGCAATGGGACGTCCCACCCCATGTTAAGTCAATGAGGCAGTTATTAGGGGTCTTTAAATGGTTTGGGGGCGTGGCTTGCGAGCTTCATTATCATATTGAGATGCTGATTGGTTGCCTGAGTCAAATGAGCCAACCCCCAAGTCAATAGAACACTGCTATGTAAAGATATGCATGTAGGCCAGTTATAATGGCAGTCTATGGGATCAGTTTGGGGGCGTGGCTTGTGAGCGTCATTATCATATTGAGTTGCTGGTTGGTTGCCTGAGTCAAATAAGCCCACCCCCAAGTCTATATGACACTGCTATGTAATGTGATTGACATGTGACAATTATAATGGGAGTCAATGTAATGAATGGGAGTCAATGGCAATGTTAAGTCAATGGGGACCACTTTGGGACGTCCTAGCACCCCAGGGGTACAACTTATAGCCCCTTTCGGGGTATGTTCCCACTTAGGCTGCAACCCCCTACAGATGTTGTGAATCCCATATGTCTATGAAATTCACACTCTGCGCAGTGATTCGTCAAAATTCGGCTCCATGTTAAGTCAATGGGAGATTTGGGACCCCCTAGCCCCCCAGGGGTACAACATTTACCCCCTTTCGGGGTATGTTCTGACTCAGGCTGCAACCCTTTCGAGATGTGGTAAATTCCATGGTTCTACGAAATTCACAGTTGGCTCCGCAATGCGGGGAGTTTTGTGAGGGGAGCGGGGTGCTAGAAAATGAATGGGAGTCAATGGGGGCCATGTTAAGTCAATGGGACCACTTTGGGACGTCCTAGCACCCCAGGGGTACAACTTATACGCCCTTGCGGGGTATGTTCTCACTTAGGCTGCAACCCCCTACAGATGTTGTGAATCCCATATTTCTACAAAATTCACCCTTGGCGCTATAATGCGTCAAAGTTGGGCGTAATGTTAAGTCAATGCGTTTTTGGGGGGGGTTTTTTGGCCCCTGCGGGGCCAAAAAACCCCCCACCCCTTACAAAAGTCATAGCACACCATTCCCGATAAAACCGGACGATTTGACCCCACTTTCAAGGGTCTGGGACAAAAACTGCGGGGCGAGTTACGCGCCGAAATTTTGTACGGAAGCGGAAGAAGAAGAAGAAGAAGAATAATAAGTATGGAGAATAACAATAGTGAACTTTGCCTAAAGGCAAACCCCACTAATAATAAGTATGGAGAATAACAATAGTGGAATTTGCCTTAAGGCAAACCCCACTAATTATGTCCCAATCAATTGTTGCCTAACCAAAAGTTTAACAGATAGCATAAGACAGCAGAAAATAGTTTGGGTAACTTTGTTGAGTTTACTGGCAATTGTTCTTCTAAATTTTTTAGTAAAACTACAACAAAGAGGGGACAAGTATGTATATATTCACTTTTACTATAACATGTTTAATTCAACCAGCAGTAAAACGTTACCAAAGCACATTTCTATACAATTCTTAATATGCATATTATGAAAATCTAATAATGAGACCATTTGAATAGAATATTAGCAAAATTATCTTGTCAGCCACGAAGAGGTGTTTGTACAACAAAATACAGGTGGTATAAGATTGATTATAATCAAATGACAAACATATAAATATTCACGTGTAAAAGATATTCACATATCGTGTCCAAAACCACGTTGAAAACGCGACACGTGCAGCCTGTACACCAGCCGGTGACCTCTCCCACCTGCAGCTTCTCCACGATAGACGTCCAGCGTTTTCCAGTCTCCGGCGCCTAGTATGCAGCTCTGCACAAAACGTTTAGCCAATGGTCGTACCCAACTGAGCCTGGTTTCTCTCGAGGTTTTTTAATTCTTCACTTTCGGCAATTGGTGAAGTTTTTTTCTCGCCGCTGTCGCCACTGGGTGGCATGGTTCGGGACTCTCAGCAGTGAACATTAAACCACACTGAACTGAACTTCAACACTGAAAACTGAACTGACACTGTTTCAATTTACTATAATTTTCTATGTGAAGCTGCTTTGACACAATCTACATTGTAAAAGCGCTATACAAATAAAGGTGAATTGAATTGAATTCTTCCTTTACATTCCTGCATTGGGCTCTCACATACTCTGTGTGCTACTTCATATACTCCACATGTCTTAATTCGATTTCTCTTTAGTTCGATTATGACCTTAATCGGATTAAATTAATCAAAAATCACTGTTTACATGGTAGACTCCTAATCAGAGTATTGTCTTAAACAGAGTATTGTCTTAATCAATTATTGGTGTCCATGTAAACGTACTCAATGATAGTAATTCAAAAATATATGTTTTGTTAGGCATCAGTTGCGGGCTGGAGGGAGGAGGAGGCCTGGCAGTTTGAGACCCCTGGCCTACTTGAATTGAATAATGATTCCCTTATTACTGAAAAAAGTATTTGCACGTCACTTCACCTAAAATGTATTCATTCTTTTTGTTTATTTGTAGATAACTGACCAACAAAAAATACATTAAAATAAAGATACAAATTATACTAAATGAAATTCGTTACAAAAAAATGCATTTTTCAAACCAAATTAGGCTTTATAAAGTGGTCACAAATTGTTTCCTGTATCTATTGTGTTTTTTTTTTTAGTCTTATCAGGTAAGAATCCAAAGCGATTCAAAATGTAACTTTGTGAGTCGCTCTTTTTAAGAGATTGTCGCGATTGTTGTAGCTACTAAATCATATTGACAGGAGCAGAAATGAACTGATTTAAATTCGAACTGAAGCGTCAGAAAACGTGCAATAACAAGGGCTATAATAAAATGATTCTTTAGTGACTTTTCCACATGCAACATTATGTATTTTAGATAGACCGTTAATGACGATACTACTGTTTACAAACCACAGTGGCACCGCCAGTATTTTGGAGTCATAGTATCACGATACTACAATAGTACCGGTAAACCGTGCAACCCTAAATAATACTGCAAATATTTGTGAGATACATCTAAATAAGAATTATATTAGACTGGAAACTGTTGCAATGTATTTTTTATATTTCAAAATGCTTTATATATTGGTTTTCGGAACTTGTTATTCCAGGGCTATTTTAAAGCAATGCATAATTTCTTTGTTTATCTTTGCAGTCATCGCCACTGTGTCAGCTAAGGTATGGAAAGGCAGCAATAAATCTTTGCATAGCCGTGTGAATGGTGTTTGTGTATGGGCAGAGGGAGAGTGATTAGTGGTCATCAAGTATTACCAAAATCAATTTAATTAAATCATTTTGCCTCTCCCTGTGTGTTCATTTCTCACATCTCTCTGCCGTTTTTTTGCCATTAATATTTCATGAACTAACTCCTTCCCGACAGGTCCAAAGTCAATTTGAATAATGGGAAAACAGTGTGTTTGGAATCAGGACAAAACTAGTAATAAGCAGGGGGATGCAATCTTTTTCTGTCTGGATTGCCTGCATCACACATGCGGCACTGCAGAGAAAACAAGGAGCAAATCTGTGAACATGCTCTCTCTCAATCACACACTCTGTCTTTGAAGATTTCCTGACTGGAAGTAATTGCAGTCCCAAAGAGAGGTGTCTGACTCTCTCTCTCTGACCTCCCGCTGTTTGGTGGAGGGAGGGGAGGTACAGTGGTTGAGTACTGACAGGGCCTGATAAGGGCAGATGAAAGGAATCGGAGGCTGAGATGGTGAGAGAGGATGCAGGTAAGCCCCGTAGGCAGTAGTGGTCCACATCAGAAGAGCGGGTTGCGCCAGGCTCATGCAGCCAGATTCAAAGTTGCATTACATGCCTGCACACGACTAAAGCTAAACTCAATGGGATTTAGAAAGGGCAGTAAAGTCTAGCGCAGCTGAATTTGCTGTGCCTGAGTGTGTGAGAGGTGAGATGCAAACGTGGGTTCGACGGCCTTCAGGTTCAAATGAAAAAGAGACTGAAAGAAGGAGTCCAAATGCGATTATGCCACTTTCATGTGTATGTGTGTACACATTTGTTAAAGAAGTTTAGAGTGGAACGAATGTATATGCACATTAAGGCAGCAGGTGGCAGTGAAAGTAAGGGGGCTTTCCATAAGTAAGGGGATATTGTGAATAAGCTTTTTAAGATAACATGCCTGGCTGGAGACTGTGCTAGCTGTGGTATATGAACATGGATTCTCTAAGTCAGGTCAAAGCAGAGTAAGTTACTCATCGCCAGTGAAACACACTGTTCACAGTCAGTTAACGGAAATTGTGCAACTCTTCTGTCTGCTTGGTGATTTTAACACCCGTTAACCAATTAATCATCTTTACTAACTAACCACTATGATGCAAGCACAGAATTTCATTTGGGCCCTGTCCCAACTCCTGTCCAAAACTCCAGCCCTTTTCTACACTGAGAATTTAATGTCCACTAAGAGGCACTCATGAGAAAATAAATAAAAAAAACAAAAACATGGGACGGCCTAAAGTCCTTTGGATTTCATAACCGTGCCTATAAAGTGAGCCAATTGAGAGGACCTTTGACTTGCATAGCCTGCCAATTGAGGGGCAATACAAAACCAGCCACATTCAAGATGGCAGTGCAAGTACTGTATAAATATTTATTACACAGCTCTCTGGCATATTTTATTCAGATTATTCCATTTCTGAATAGTGCGGTCAAATGCCTTTGTATAATGATCACTAAAGCGTATAATTGTCAAAGATTACCTATACAGCTGCGCTAGTCTCATGTTTCAGCTTCCTGTCGGGTCTCGATCAACCTGTCAGGGTTTATTTCATGATAACGACCGGCTGACCGTGGATTAACTAGTTTCTTTAGAAAGGCCTGTGAATGTGAACAGATGGGACACTAAAACAGCAAGAGTTTATGTTTAAGTTTGTGGCTGGGCGTTGTCTGGATGTAAGCATGCAGTTTTCTTTCCCCCTGTGAGACAGCATGAAAAGTGTGGTGACAGGGTGAGGTCACCAGAGACGGGAAGCTAATGCAAACAAACACTCCTACACTTAACCAAACCCCAGTGGACCATACTCTAGGTCTCATTTCGCTCTTCCTTTCATTACAGCTAAACTAGATACACTGAATGACTCTTGGGCCTAAAGCTTGGAACTGCACACATTTTAGATTAGACACTCACAATTAGGGATGTTCAGATTCGATCACGCGGTTTCAGACTCGATCAGAATCGGACGTTACCTCCTGATCAGGACTTGACTATATTTTCTCATTATTTTTCAACACATCTATAGTTATGCGGTGGCACAGAGTTAGACCTCTTTCTTGACTTCACACAGAAACAGCAACGCATGCGGCATGACATCACTTTGTTGCAGAGACGCTATTGGTTAAATGCCGGCAAAGTAGAACATGGAAGCAGCTTGAAGCGCAAAGCGTCTGGAGGTATTTTAAAAGTGATGACGACAACACACGCCATTGCCAACATTGAGAGATATGTAAACTTGGCATTGCAAGAGGTGGAAAGGAAAAGGCTACATTCAACACAAACGTGATAAGACACAAACAAACGTAGAACCTTGCTTTAAAATACCGTCTCGCCACTATTTCACCGAGAAAGCTCTGCCAGCCATTTATAAGAAGATTTCTGACAAACTACTTGTCCTGCTATAAGATGTACCCCATGTTTCGTTCACCACAGACACATGTAGTTCGTTCGTAGCTCCATGTCTCTACTAAGCCTTTATATATTATAGAAGTATCGAATCGGGTTTTGGTATAGGTGGATACTAAAAATCAAATGACTCGAACTTGAGGGCAAAAAAAAAGCTGATCGGGAACTCCCTACTTACAAGTATATATGTTGTAGCTCCCTCGTTTCACACATTAAATGTTTATGGATACTTGCTATTCATTTCCATCAGTTCGTTACGGCCATTTTGAGACCACTGACAGTAATTAGTCACCTGGTAATAAATATTATATAGGGTATATGTTTGCCTAAAACGCTATTACAAAACAAACATGTTCAGCAAACTCTTTTTAACACATTCAGTGAATCATACTGACTTAATACAGTAATGGAACAATCGTGAGTCAGTGACAACCAACAGTGCTTGAATAGAATGCAGCAGTATGTTCTGGGATACCCTAGGTGGGGCAGGCGCCTCACTTGCCAGGCTGTTCGATATGCAAGAGATCACGAGGTAAAGGGGCTGGTGGGTAGAGGGCGGTCAGGGACGAAGCAAGGGCGGCAAGCATAAAGATGAAAGACCATTGGAATTTGTGTGAAGCGCTGGCTCTCTGACAGTCAAGTAAAAGAGGGTTTAGTGTCACTCAAGATAACAACAGCAAAAACCAAGATCTGGACAACAAGAGCTGTAGATGTGGCCATCCTACTTTTTCTCTATAAGCGCAAGAGAATATTCAGCATTTCATTTATAAAGAAACAAACTTTGAATAAGAGTCATAACTTCTAAATACACCAAGCAACAAATGAACAAATAAACAGCACTTGCAATGAAAGTTGAATGCTTCCAATACCGTTTCTTAGCAGTCACTGCAAATTCATTTGTGTCAGTATCAGAAAATGTTACTGGCATCTCCTCATGCCATATTGCCTGTGGGATGTATTCGCCCACACAGACAGACAGGTCAGATTATTCTGACATTTGATGAGTGCTTGATGTCTGCTTAAATCATTATTTTTGTTGATTATTTAGTCTCAGATAGCTTCTCACCCTTTGTTTTTAGTTTATTTCTTCATAGACTTTTCAGTCATTTATTTCAGTGTCTTGTTTTTAAAAGAGCAGTATTTACATTAGTTTTATGATGTCCTCAAAAGATGCTTTCCCACTGCATTGTACAATGCAGTTCAGAATGGCTCACTTTTGGGGGCTTTTCCACTGCCTACTGTACCTAGTACTTGGCACCTTTTTGGTGCAGTACCATATCGGGTGGTGAGCACTGATTGGTAATCATTAATACCAACGTTGCTACCAGTGCCATCGGTCTTGAGACCCTAAACCAACAATTAATGATGTCACAGCAGTACAGATGACACAACTATTATGATAATCCCACCCACTACAAATGGTAGTAAACTGTAGAGGAAATGCAAACCGAGCAGAGCAAAACTTAACCCAAGTGAGCAGATTAGTTATAGTCGTTAAATTGAGTTATTGCTAATATCATCGACAAAACCACACATCTATAATATACGTCTCTCTTAGATTCAGTTAAGTTGACTTGTACAATTCCTTAGTGCCCTCTGTGTTTCGCCCCAAAGAGATCATTTCCACAATCATTACAGTGTTCTGGGCCTGCTCACATACCTCTACCAGAGGCCTTTTACATTGAGTAATTTATGACCTGCCCGCACGGATTCACCAGCTCCCAGCTGTCCATCACTGTCTGCAGCTGTCCCAGTGTTGCACAGTTTTTACTTCTCTCACTTTTTATGACTGAATAAACCTCTATTGTATTGCTCTGTGTCAAATCTCACAGAATGTTGTTAATATATTTATGTACAAAAGTTGTATGGATCAAAAATATCATATTATATTAACCAGTTACAACAGAGAAGATGATGTTTAATGAATAAAATATATTTTAGCCTGTTAATCATACAGACTTCTTCAGAGTGGTGTGTTATTTAATGACACTGCACTCAGGTTTCACTTGTTGAAATTATTAACATGAAGTAACACTGAATAATTCTGCTAGAATTTATTAATCTTGGTTGATGTTAATTGCTACAGTTGAAAATCAAGATTTGTAAAAGTTAACATTAATTCTTGGTGAAATAACAAAAGCAAACAATGAACAAACTGTGTTTTTGAAAATATAATGTATGTTATTAAATCCTATAATATATTGCTCATAGTTAATGTAAACTAATATTAACAAATTACACCTAACTGCTAAGTTTCTTTTAAGATACCTTTTATACCCTTGCATTAAATAAAGATTTGTACTGTACGCATAACTAATATCTTAATGTTTTCATTCTAGTGTATCCTGGACGACAAAAACTGAGAGCATCGAAATAAAGCCTCCAAGTGCTATTATGACAGAACATAATATCTGAAGTGGACCACCAAAACAAAATGTTACGCAGAAAATATTACTGGGACGTTATTTGTTTTTTTGCTTTTTTAAATGTATCATATAGCTTCATTTTAAGTAGTAGCCTACAACCAACATTTGTCACCAGGAAAGGTGAGCACCCTTACCACTATCATTACATGGCTATGAAAACTAGGTTTTAAAAGCAGCTCATCATGTCTCATCAAGGGTAGGTAGTGCGTAAACAGCTTCAACCCTTAAACAAGGTGCATGGGGACAACCTCTGCTGATCACCCCTTTAAAGGCAAGATGAGGTATGAGAGACTCCTTAAGAATACATCAAGGCAGTCTTTTCCCCTGTGACACGTGGCCATAAATGTTTGCTGCAGTGAGCACTCCAGACTGCTCCGTCTGGGTGAAGGTCACTCATGTGGAAATGTCAATAGTCTCCTCATTGGCATGCCTGAGACAATAAGAACGCTGTGCTGCTATAGCTCCACTTCATCAACGTCATTTAAAAGCAATGACACTAATGAGCTCTCATTTACTCCTTATTAAAGGTTTTATACTCATGTCATATTAATAACTTTTAACAGGCAGATAATGGACCACTTTTAGTGGAGGAGGGAGAGGTAAGGCAAGTGTATTTTAATTGATTTTTGTTGATATTTGGGAGTGCGTGGGTAAACATATGATTTCAGCTGATTGCCAAGATCGATGTGACTCGTGGTGCTGTGCATACTAAAATCAGCGTAGGAGTGTGTTATTCATTGAAAGAGTCAGAGGTCAGAGACAGGCTTACCGTTCTGAACATCCAAAACATGATGTTTGTCTAGTGTCCACCCTCCCATGTTTGAGGCATCGAGTTCGTAACCTTGCAGGATGGCTGTTCTTTTCTCCCACAGGATCAGATCCAAACAAGACTCGTACTCATATCCCACAGACACTGCAGAAAGACAGACCGGTGTTATTTATGTATGCAAATACACTGTATAAACATATCATCAAATAGAGACTTCTTGAGAACCTGTGTAATCAATACAGAATAAGTCTAAACACCACATTAGGAGGCATGTAGATAAATCATCATATAAACATCGAGCTGATAAACTCAGTGCCTGGGCCTAATCAGATGTCCTACACAATACCAATTCATCTTTACTGCAGCCTGCCTGAACACTGCAGCGTCTCGATCATAACTTTCATAAATCTCATAACAGATCTGCACTTCACCAGGTGCAAATCGTTTCAAATTTATAACTGTTTTCAGCCGATCATATTAAGCAAGCGACCTTATGTCCCCCAGAGAGAATCAATAAGTGGACTGCTATTCGTTGGGCAAAAAATTACCTGCTTAATGCAATTGACATACCAAAGCCTGATGAGAAGGTGAAAGCCAATCAATACTGGTGAAACTCAGCTAACCTATTTACAGTTTTACACTCTTCACTTTATAAAGGCAGAATGAATTCTGCTTTAGAGAAAAACATGTCTTTTGTGGCTCAACATCTTGTGAGTTTGTTTATGTAAGGCGCTGAAAAGCATGTCTAGTTTGGTCTGGCCTACTGCCTGCCACATCATCAGCTGAAAATAAACTGAGGCGCTGTCATCAGCAGCTGGCCGTCTTTCTCGACGTTTAAGTGAAAAACAAAGCCACAGATTTGCCTTGACCTTCCTCAGAACGGAAAGAAGCATGTTGTTCTCAGTGGTTTTGCTGATGGGAAATCATACAAGCTACAAAATACTGTCAGCATAAAAAATGCCACTGTGGAAATTAAAAAATATATATATCAGAGGCTTCTTACTGTACGCTGTTGTTAGACTCAGTATAACTGCTTTGTTTTCCATTTCCATTTCCTATTTGCATAGGTATATTTAAGGAGACCATAATGCGACTGTCATAGTGGCACGGGCCATTAAGCACATCTACATTCTTGCATATAACAAATTCAGTCTTTCTACAGAGGGTAATTACATTATTCCTCTATGCTGAGAATCTAAAAGAGCGGTAAATGATAGATAGTGAGCTGCTTCTTTATCATCTCGACAACACCGGCTAATTCAATAGAAATTTTTTTTAAAGATGTGCAAATGCTGCTAATTGTGCAAGTTTTGAGGTTTTAAATGTTATGCTGTGTTCATTTACACTAAGTCAACTTTGAAAGGATCTTGCAAAAATAGGTTTGGTTGCTAAAGTTTCACATTTATTTGTTATTTTAACATTGTAAAGTAAAAAAAGGAAAGTACAGTGATCCCTCGCTATAACGCGGTTCACTTTTCGCAGATTTTTTTGTGTATTTTGACATGCTTTTTTTCTACAGCGCATTGTGTTCTGCGTTCCTGATTAGCGCATTGTGTTCTGTGTCCTGATTGGCTGTAGACCATTGTCAATCAATCTCTGTGCCATGTCTCCTGTACAGTACAGAATGTGTTCAGCTTGCCAAATTGACATAAATTCTCGATCGCTAGCAGTGTGACTCTGAATGCTGTACTGTATGTTTGCAAGTTTTCTCTCCACAAAGGCTCCTGCAGTAGCACCCAAAAGGCAGAGGAAGATGCTAACCATCGCACCAAAAGTTGAACTTCTAGACATGTTAAAGGAAGGTAGAAATTATGCGGCTGTAGGGCACTATTACCGAATAAATACAGTAAATGAAGATCAAATGGTTTTGATCTTTGGTTTCATTCTATAATGCTGGACTTGATTTTCTATGAAGGTTTGAACTTTAAACAAGAGAGAAAAGTGTGAAAATGTTAACGTCTGTCTGAGAAAAGTGTATAAAGTGTGTAGTGAGGGGTTTTAAAGCCTTAAAACATCTATAATACTTGTAAAAAATAAAGCTGACTACTTTGCGAATTTTGCCTATTGCGGGTTATTTTTAGAATGTAACTCCCGCGAATAACGAGAGACCACTGTAAATTATTTTTTTAAAGGGGTGGTCCAGAGTGTATTTTTAAGGCTTGGTTGTATTTATAGGGTGCAAAGCAATGTGTGCTCATGCCTTGTATAAAACCACGTTATTGTTTTCATATATCTTACTTTGAATATATACAGCTACTCAGCTAACATGAAAACGACATATTTCCTACTTTCTCTGAAGATCCACCCTTAAGAGGCTCTGATTGGTCAGCTTACATAATGTGCTGTGATTTGCAGATCAGCTCCACATCACCAGGAAGCATCTCTGTTATAACATTATAGCGCCTCTGGCCACGCCCCATCGCTGCACGGGTGTATTGGTGTATGTGCATAACCTGAAGGGTTTATGACATCATTAACCCAGATGTATTTTTTTGTAGTTTCCAAACTTTGTTCGCTGTAGGCTTTGCTAAGCTAACTCTGTAAAAGCCATTGTCTCCCTTTGCATCAAACTTTGAGCATATTACATTTAAAGATGTTGTTTATATTCACACAGCAACATTACACATCAACTAAAGTTTAAAATATCATATCATAGTGGACCACCCTTTTAAAATAAATTGAACATCAAAACATGCGAAACAATCTTTGAATTTAGTCTCCAATCTGTGTGATTACTCACCCACAGCTTCGGACAGGCCGTAGACTCTTTGGTTGTATGCATCTGTTTTGTCCCAGATGAAGGTGTATGACAGGTTGGGTTCTGCAGGGAACCACTTCTGAAAGAGGCGTCCCACCACGGCCACCATCAGGTGCACCTTCATGAGGTTAAAGGGGATAGTGGCTTGGGTCATGGTGACCTTGAGCACTGGCCGGTAGCCAGCTGCCCGTGAACTCAAATACATGAGGTTCAGGTCGCTACCGGGAATCGCCGTCTCCTCCTGAAGAACCTGCACATCAAAGAGAGAAAGAGGTGAAGATAAATGAAGACGGGGGAGAGAAGAAGGAGTGACTCGGGAGCATCTGGAAGAGGAATTAGAGTCGAGGATGAGGCCTCCGATTTTTCTCTCCGCAGGATTAAAGCACATCTGTGCCTGTGTTTGCTCTGACCGCCATTTACTTGACATCTTGGATCTAATGAGGGAGATTTTCACGGGCGGAACATGCTTATATTTGCATCACTGTCGGAGGCTATTACTGTACCACATTCCACATGCTCGACCACGAGAAGTAGTCAACAGACAGAGGAGTGTGGGCCACAACTTTCAGTAGAAGAGTTCAATCTGGATTGATTTCAGACTTTTAGACAGCTGGCCTGCCGTGCCAGATGAAACACAAGCGTACAGTTAGCGGCATTTAAAGGTGCCCCTGGTGAGGAGTCACCAAAGTTCAGAGCATTAGCGCTAATTTCTTTCCCTCTTTGAGATGCACAAAAGGAGCACAGGAGATGAGGAGCAGCTTGGATCAACAGAGAAATTCTGCATCACAGCTTTCTCCTCAAGTGCTTAATGAAAAGCCAGTCAAGCCACTGTGGAAAGACAGTAATCCCCCTGTCTTCCAGCTCATGCCATTGTCAAGTGTCCTACTGGGAGGGGACATTTACTTTTCTCTAACACAGAGGACAAAGAGAGCCAGAGGGAATTTCTTTTCTTCTCTCGCTTTTTTTGTCAGTTTGGATGCCGCTGCACTTTCCTGGGGATCAGTAGAGGGGGCTAGATGGCTTTGAGAGAACCTTTGATATGCAGTCTGTGGCTGCAACTACAAAAAAACCTAGGCAAACAGGCAAATAAGGGTAGATGAGGGATGAAATAAAATAGCAGCTAGTTAAGACAGAGTTTGGCAGTTTTAACTCACACTATTTCACATTCAAGCACACACACAGACATGACTGAAGCATTATGCTCTCAATTTGAAGGGCCCACGCTGCAACCCTAACACCAGTTGATGCCATCCACATGTGTGTGCATATCCTATGCTCGTAGGTACTTTAGGGCGTCTATAAGCCACAATGCATTCATGCTATGCACCCAGCCTCCCCTCTG
The DNA here is from genome assembly GCA_903798195.1 of Danio kyathit. Lineage (NCBI taxonomy): Eukaryota > Metazoa > Chordata > Actinopteri > Cypriniformes > Danionidae > Danio > Danio kyathit. The sequence goes on along the minus strand of LR812519.1, from coordinate 49,342,243 downwards.
TGAACTTTGATTACAGAGTCTGAGCTAATAACATGCTTTACTCCGTCTGCTATAAACTCTTAATAAATGGCACCGCATGCGCTGCCGTCTCTCTACGTGTGCAGCCGTGTTATTCTTAGCCACGGGGGCAAGGGCCATAAGTGCATATGGCTGCATTAAAGCAAAATGTTTTCTCATTTGCCAAACGAAAGGGAAGATGAAAAAAGGCTTTGAAAGTTCATTTGATACAGCCCATTAAATGCACAGTAATAAAGACCAGATTGAGTTTTATCATCAAGCATTTTTTTTTCATGGTAAGAAAGGAGGGAAGTTAGTGTTTTTCTGCACGAAGCAGCTGAATCAATGCACTCTTAATGTGTTTAGAGGTGTTATGCCTTATAGGACGCAGTCGTTGTAGAAGCAGAAACACAAATCATATATACTGTATCTTTCATTCACTAAACGTCTCATCTGATTTTCCACTGTTGCATGGAGGTTTTCTGTGGACGTGAAAACGTGCCATTCTCTTCCAGCCAAATAAAATTTTTTCCAGCTCTGCGCAATGGCCAAGTGGAAGCAATATGCCTGCTCATTCGGTGTCATGGCCGCTAAGCATTACGAGCGCTGGCGGAGTGGGGCTGAGGGATGTCTGTTTGCCATTTATGTATGACGCTTCGGGTAAAAAAAGACCTTGGAGGCCATTACAGCTGAGGTCCAAAAGCCCCATATTAAATGCTAACTTGGTTGGGTCTGATTACCCCTGTTTAGAGTTGCTCTCAAAGCAGGCTGTAATTCAAATCAGGACCCATCTACTTTGATGAGTGGGGTTCCACAGAGGGGACAGACGCCCCTGTTGGGAATGAGCAGAAACAGGGGAAGAGGAGTGTGGCCTGTTACATGTGCTGTCGAAAATAAGGAAACAATTTTTCTCCTTTATGTCTCGGAGCAAACTCGTAAGACAGCATATGTGTTGGCCCTGAGTGCTCGCATTACAGTGGATGTTCCCCCCCGCTGCATGCCACAGAACGCTAAGAGTGGAAAAGCCAGGCTATAGAGGAAGGGATCAAATACACATCTGGACACAAGGTAGAGTAGAGGAGAAAACAGACAGGACAGAGCCAAGTTTTGTGGACCTCTCAATCAGCAGAAAAAGTGACTGAAGGATTGAATCTTAACTGTTTTGTCATTCTTTTTATTACAGCTTTAAAGCACCGGTTTCCTCTTTATTATCTTTCTTTGAAAACAAATGGTTACATTTATTTAAAGTAGAGCTGGTTTCTATATTATCACAATAAACGGGGTGCGAAAGTATGATAACAGTAAAATGAAAGTATTAAGGAGTCCCTGCTATAGTCTTATGAAGCCATACAAAAGCTGTTTGATGAATTTGAGCTGTTATTCCTCAGCTCCAATGGGCTACTAAAAGGCAAATCCTTCATTGCCTTCATTAAAAGCTCCTTGTTTAAAAATTAAACATCCTTAATTCTCTTTTACTTTCATTACATTGAAAAGAGCAGCAATGATATTTTTACATACCTTTTGTGCCTTACAAATAAACTTAAGTCACAGGGGTTTTGCACTACAAGGGGGCACAATAATAGAAGAATTTTCTTTCTTTTTTTCTGAACTATTCCTCTAAGACCTTAAAAATTGTTTTGTGCAAAACAAAGCAAGCGTGCATTTATATTCATCTCTCCAAAGACGTGGTGCTTTGCTTGGTCTGATGTGGGTCCAGCTTTCATTTTTACAGACAGGCAGCAAGAGGCTTGAGTTATTTTGCAAAGATTACGTAGGGGATAGCGTGTGTAGATTTGCACTATAAAAGGAACAAAAGGAGAGTGTGCGAGAGGATATAAAATGCTGACCAATATCTCCCCAATATGAGGGGCTGTGGTGATTTTTAGCTCTGGCTGCACTGAGATTCGAAACTCTGTTTTATCTTAGTACTGCATACCGAGTGCAGGTTGAGGGCAGAGAACAGACTGTTTCCTCCGGTTTTTTTAAGCGCCATCACTGTTCTCAAAAACTCCTTTTCTGACTGACTGAACACACTTGCACAAAGCACGTCTAGACTGACTGCGTTCCTCACCATGACTCATATTGTCTACTGCCACATGATACCCTCTTCTGTACATGCAAATTAATGACCATTCATTCTCCATTTATTTCACCTTTAACCCAAGCCATTTAGAACGGTAAGTTGGGGAATTTCCATTAACCGCATTGCGAGTTGTATACAGTATATGAAATATCACATACACCTGGATTTTAAGAACTGATTCCTACCTGTGTCTCTGGAATGATGGGACCATTTTCGGGTGAGGATCTGAAAAAGGTGGAGAGGGGTGTGGCCACGATGAGAGGACTTGGTCGAATGAAGCCACTCAGGTCACAGCTGGGGATGTCGTTTTCCTCTTTCTTCATTACCAGCGTGTCCATGACATAGAAGACATTCCATGGGATCCATACTGTTCGGAATTGCGTCAGAAACGGCGCACGCTCAAAGCTCAGTGTCAGTGATGCACCACCATTTGCCAGAATGTCAAACCTACAGAGATAAAAATGATCTTTCACTGGTTATTTTGTACAAAATGTTATAAAACTGAAATTCATGCATATTTACATAAAAAAGGACACAGGACTTGCTATGGGTAATATGCAGGAAATGTACTACAGAGGTGAGTAACTGAGATGAATTAGACATGAGAGCTGATGGCTAGACTTGGTTTAATTGTCTCTTCCTTTAACCTTCCTGATCTCAGTGCATGTCTCCTCTGAGCCAAGCATTTCTAAGAAGGTCCTTTCCTTCCTGACACAGGGCCTTGCCATGGTGAAAAATGCATGATAATGTGGCTGAGCTTTTTTATCATTGCATTTGTGTAAAAGCCAAAACCCTCCCTCGGCTCTCTCTCTCTCTCTCTCTCTCTCTCTCTCTCTCTCTCTCTGTTGCCATGAGAGACTTATTACGAAGGAAATTAGTCAGGAACTGAGCATACTGTCCTATATTCCCATATTCTGCAAAGGCTGCAGGGGAGAACGCAACATAGGGCAGAAAATAAGCCTGCAGAAGCGTAAAGATTCGCTCACGTGTGCGTGTGGCCACATACAGTATACACAGGCAGAACATCTAAGTGGCTCTGAAGTAGAGGCTGCTGGTGATTGGTTCCCAACTGCTGCGTGGCTGGTACTCTGATTTCCTGTTGGAGTGAGTGGATGTGGAAGAGGTGTGGGCATGATTATTCAGTGCCGTTTTTATGGCCTGCCCCACTGTGGTTTTCAAGAGCTGCAACAGCTGGCTGAGTGGACTAATCTCAGACACACTCCCTCCATCTATAGCCTCTCCTCTGCACTTTCTCTCTTTCAGTCTGGGTGCCCTCTCTCCAGTCTAACCTCTTCTCTCATCACATTTTCTATTAAACATATCTCTCTGGCGGTCTCTTTCTAACACTTCTCTCAGCCTATCTCTGGGATGCAGGGTCATGGTCAAACCCATCTCATCCGTGCCGATCATGTGTTCACTGTCTCCTTAAAAGAAAACAACTGCAGGTGAAATCACCCCAAATTCTGGAATTGTGTCATATCAAGGCATTAACTCTTTCCCCTTAACTGATGGAATGTATGACTTCGCCATTGAGTGTTTGTCCACGGTTTACTATTCTTTTGTTTCAAAATATGATAGATGGAATGTATAATGCTTGAATAAAACTTTTCATTTGTATTGTATTGATTAGACCAGGGGTGCCCAAACTTTTCTTATAAAGGGCCAAAAAAACAAACTTGATTGAGGGCTGTGGGCCAAAGGTAAATATATCAAGCTGTATTACAAAGTTTGGTCACACTTTATTTTGATGGTCCGTTTGTTGAATTTAAGTTACATTGCAACTACATTCCAGCTAATTCTCATTAGACTGTTAGGTTGGGGTGAGGGTTAGTGTAAGTTGACATGTACTTGCCTAGTTTCTTATAGTCAGTTAAATGTCTGTTGAAAAAGCAGTATCAACAGATATTAAGCAGAGAGTCTACTAATACTCAAGTGGACAATCAAAATAAAGTGTTAACCAAAGTTTCCATAAAATAAAATTAAAAATAAATAGAAAACATTACTTTAAGCATATTAACTAATCCATTATATATATATACATTTTATAATGAACCTATTATAATGAAAACATAAGAATTCCATTTAAAACAGTTTAATGCTGAATACACTAGTCAAGCTGTACCTGCCTTTACTTTGATTTACTCACTGAGGACTTCAGAATTGTGCTTATCCACTAAGCAACAGTATGTTCATTTAAAAAAAAATATTTATATACAGCATTTAATTGAAACATTTAACCAAGTTTGTTTGTAGCTTAAAAATAAAACAAATGAAAGCTTACGTTAAATTAGAAATGTATTAAAAGCATTAACCACAACCCTCCCCAAAATTCTCCCTCTCTTCTCAAATGGGATGGTGGGCCAAATCAAGGTTACAATGGGCCAACTTTGTTTGTCCTAGTTTGGGCATCTCTGGTTTAGACATTCATACAATGAAATATTCTGGAAAAGTATTTAAAAACGCAATGTAACACTGGCAACTTAAAAAGAACATTAGTGGAGAAAGAGTTGGATGTTTGTACTTTAGATATAAAAAGTATATCTACACATCTAAAAAAAAACAAAAATTGAAATACTTATTGTCCACACGTGTGGAAATTCGTTTTTGGCCTCCCAAACATAACAAATACAAAACACAAACAGAGCACAAACACAAAGCTTCCTACACCAAAGATTGCCAACACACAACTCTAGACATACAGACTACTTCATGGTCAATAATTCAATATGGTAATAGCAGACAGTATAAAAGATTTCTTAAAAATATTTGTTTTTGCTGTGAGTACTCTGTATCGTCTACCAGAAGGAAGTTTTTCAAATTCATAATAAAGAGGATGAGTTGAGTCCTGAACTATCTGTGAGGCTTTCCGTCTGGTCTGGTTTATATACCGCTCCACAAGCCGCTTCTTGGGGGTCTATACTTTCTTATAAATCTATATTTCTTATACAAAAAGTCTAATTTTTGGACAATATTTTGAACAATCTTTTGCATATATACAGTAACACTTGACCTAAAAATTCAAAGCAGCAACGGAACCACTTTCTTGTGTGCTACATTTAAAGTCTTGAGAAGATGTAACAATTATGTGACTGTGGCCCTTAAATGAAATATGGCACCTTTAGATTTATTGCATCAGGTCTGATGTCAATGATGCCTTTTGTGTGCCACAGAAGAAAGTCAGTCAAACTGGTTAGGAAAGACATGGTGGTGAGTTAATAATGACATCATTGTCATTTTTCATTCAGCTGCTCCATCAAGTGACCCCATTCAGTCCACTAGCTCTACCTAAACCTTTTTACTGCGACTCTATCTTTAATTTCACTGAATTCAATTCACATTTCCTCTCTGCTTGATTGCTGCCTTTCAGCACCGACACATGACAGAACATGATGGTGGCTCCTAACATTTCCTTTTCCTTCAGCAAAGATGTCTGCTTAAACAGCTTGCTGGTTACAGTCCCGAGGCCTTCATGATTGCAGCGCTGCAGCTTCTTAATAATGCTGCGACTGGTTTAACAGTATGGGAAAGTGCGGCCCATTGGCTGATTGATTCCACCCTTGTAAATCCAATGCATTTTAAACAGGCTGTTTGCTAAAGCACTGCTTCCTAAAGCAATGGCTGACATTTTCATGAGATGATCTTGGTAGATAAGATAGCGTGCTGTAAAACACACACGCGCACACACTCAAACTGTTGTGGAGCCATAAGAGAGTGCGTATTCAATCAAAGCTCATGTATATTTTATGCATAAATACTAAACGTAACTAAACAGATGGTTTTGGTGACATCTGTACCCTGTGCTGTATTGTGATGTTCAAGGACAGGAACAGTATGGATGCATGTCTGCTTGTGTTTTCAACCTACATGCCGTCCTGTCGTGTGATGGTGTATCCGTGGTCTGGATAGTGCACAAAGGACACGTTGACTCCAATCAGAGGTGTGCCATCTGCAGTGAGCACCTGCCCTCTGATAATGGACACCAGGCTGCAAAACAAACACACACAGTTGGTGAGAAACCCACACACACACCATTAATATGATTTACAGCATGACTGAACATGGATTCACTAAGCTTTCACTGCAATGTTAAAATGTCTAATCCACTGTAAATAACTAGAAAGCACACAAAGTCTGCCTCTCTCTCTCTCACTCTCACTCTACGCTTATTTATGTGACTCTTGTGCACCTGTCTCTGTAGACGGCCATAATTCAGTCCCTTAAAGGCTGCTGTGGGATTCTTATGTCTTTAATTCCCAAGGCTGCTTTTCCTTCGAGGAGCTTCGTAAGGATCGATGTAGGCAAAGCGCTGTTTGAAAACGGCAACCTTCCCGCAGGGGAATGAATACCTATGAATACTTATGAATACTTGTGAACACTGCATTCTTCGTGACTTTTCTGAATAAGTGCTTATCTTTCAAATTGCAGAAAATAGGCTGTCAATTTAAAACAACTGACCCAACAGAATATAGCTGAATGTAGTTTCTTTCTTAGAAGACCTTGTAAAATCAGAAGTCATGGGTATTAATTTTGCTTGCTTGTACATATATATTTTTTGTTTAAAGTGCTTTAACTCACGTAATATAAATCACCAAGAACTATGGTTAAATGTAAAGGTATTTAATGTTTAACTGAAGAAAAAAAGTCACCATCTTGAATGGCCTGAGGAGGAGTAAATGAACATTTTTGGAGTGAAATATCAGTTCAAACTGTAAGAAGTTAAAGAAGAAATGACCAAAGCATGCAAGTGTACAGAGAGAAATAATTAAAATCTATTATAATACATCTAAATGATCTGAATCTTCTTATTTCCTGGCTAATATTGACATATCAAATCAATTGTAATTATTTTGACATCAGTTGGCAAATCTAATTAGATCAATCGCACTCCTAACCAAATAGCAAAGCAACCGAGAGAATCAGAGCTTGGCTTGTTTTGGGTGAGATGTGCAGGAGAGATCTGCTTCAGCTGTTAATCAATGGCAGGAAAGCAGAAAGTCACTTCACTGCAGCGCTGAGGACAGCTCGCTCTACTTATTGGCTGATTTTCCAGGTCATTACTGCTTTTCTGTGGGCCTAATCAGCAGAGCCGCACTGAATCAAAGGGTGGTTTTGCCCCTCACTTGGAGCTGGGTTAAAGGATGTGTGGAAATGACCCTCGGGTCACATGCACAGGTAAACATTCCATAAATAAGCTGCCATTGCTCATGACGTGACCGTAACTCAGAAAGCCCATTTGCTTTGTGTGAGATAATAAACAAAGTTGTCTAACGTTAGCTGAGTGTCCTAAAAGCATGCTGTAATTCACCCTCCTCAGGGCTGTATTTCTCCCTCTCTTTTGCCCTGAACACAAACATCACTCGACTACTTGTCTTGCATGTCTTCCACATGCTCTGTGGACACCATGGTGAAAAACACTGATAAAAAATAAAAAAGTTAATAAAAAGTCTAGCAAATATAAAAACAAAAAAGACATAAAATTAAGTTTTAATGAAAAATGTGTACTTAAATCTAAAGTGAAATAGAGAACTTTTTCAAAGTCACTTTTGTTAGCAATTTTAGTGGTTCAAAAATGTATTGCCCAGGAGTGCGTTTCCCAAACAATGACATAACTCGCAGCTGAACTATCATAGTATGATGCATTGTTTGGGAAAAGAACGATGTAGTGACGAGTGTTTTCCAAAACCGTAGTTGCTTTGTCGCAGATCCATCGTTTGAACCACGTTAGTTATAATGTAAAACTAGAATATTTTTTGCAAATGATATTGTTTTACACACACACGCATTTTTAAAAAAAAATCCAATATTCGTTTTGCATATTAATTGACATATATGTAAACGGCACATATAGGGCTTATGTTTCCTTTACAAATATTATTGAGAACATTCCATATTCTATTCTAAAACATAAACTAGCTAACACGTATTCTAATCTCATATATAAATCATAGAAATCGCTAATGGTTGTAATTTACAGTAGGATATTTATTAAGAAATTTAAAAAATCCTACTTATTATTATGAATTTGTAATATTATTATTTATTTTTTATTTTATTTATTGTAAAAGTCTACTTTAACAATTTGACACATTCAAACCACGGCAGAAATCTAACCAACAGGCCCATGTCATAAACAGATACATTTCCTAATAAAAAACCTATTATAAATTAAAACCATTAACGTATACTATACAATTTTGTTTTCACAAGCTTTGGAGACGTAGCTTATATTCCGCTTTTGAATAATAGGTTACCTATAGCTTTCATCATGAGCCAAGGCTGCATTAAAAATGGCATTTAATGTTTTCAAAGTGCACTGCAAAGGGAATGCAATTGTCAATATGAAGATCGCTAAACTGAAAAAATACTTTGAAAGCAAATTACACCTAAGAGAGATGACTTTAATGTTTTTTTTTTTAATCATTTCAAGTTTAAATGTTGGATTGTTTTAAATGAATAGGGCATGGGGGGGGGGGGATAACTGGGAATAGAACACAACCAGGAACTATGCTTCTAACTACAGCTGTGCAGGTGTAGTTGCGCCGCAATTTGCGAATGTTCGTTGGAACTAAGGGTTTGGGAGACACCAAACCAAGAACTATGTTTGTAATACGAAACTTGTGACCTTATTTGGCTAATGATGGTTTTCGGAAATGCACCCCAGGTTGATCAAGTAAATTACAGTAGAAAACAGTACAGTATTTAACCCTTGTGCATGCCTATAGAACAATAGTTAGAGGGCCAAAGAGGACAAAAATGTCCTTTGGGGTGAAAATGCACAGTTTTAATGTGTTTTAATGTGGACATTATTGTCCTGAACGCCCTGAAAGGACATTTTTTTTGGCCTAAGCAGTGTTTCCTCTAGGATTTTTTCCAGCTGTGGTGGCAGGCCTTTTACACAGATCTTCCAGCTACCTATGGCATTATTTCGATGACAAATGTCTTGAGCACAGTGTTACAAGTCGAGATCACATTCATGTAGTAAGAGCATGCAAATCTCTTTGCTTGCGCGTCGATTTCCTCTGTTTGTACACAAAACATTTTGCACACCCTCATATATATACAGTATGCTGCTCAAGTGCAGATTTTCTTGTGCACTCCCAAATAAACGTTGCTGAAGTGCGATTTAGTGTGTTTGTGTAAAGAGTATGTCTCCAACATTCATTAGATTTGCTAGGAATGTTTATGAATGTCTGCAATAGACCTACAGAACGGTATAGATGCATCCTGAAGTAAAGTGAAACAGCCATAAACTCCAGCAAGAAAAAGTTATTGTATGCAGAACCACAGACCTTTATCTATAAATAAAGTATAATTCTGGAAACTGTGTTCACCATAACTGAAAGTTACGTCATGTTTGCTGGCCAGCACGGATCCTTTAAGGGTTAAACAAAATAATGCACGGCAGATTACAGAAAAGTTTGCTCTGTTATAATTCACTTACATTCACATTTTAATATGTTTTGGTGTAATTATATCTCACTATAAAAAAAAACAGCAACAACTGAAGGTTTTGAATGAGAAGCTCTAATGTAGTTGTGGCGGGAATGAATTTTGGTGTGGCCTCCCGCCATGGAAGAATGCATGCAGCGGAAAACATGCAAAGTGTTAATTTTCCAGTTTTAATGAAAATATTAACTGAATTATTAATATTAATTATTATAATTTCTATAAAAATACATTCCTGAGCCAAAATATATGCAGATGGCATTATTACAGGAAATTTTTTTAAGACTCTGTTCAATAATTATGATAATAAATAAAAAATGACTAAACTGAAAAAGACAAAAAATAGAAATCCAAATACAGCCAACTAAATTCTTTTTTTTAATATTCCAGGCTCTGTTTGATTTCATCTCTGCCCATTCTGCTCTCTCTAAGAGTAACCTTCAGAAGGATTATGGCTGGATGCAGGTGGACATCTACCAAGGTGCTCAAGGTTATTGACTTCATTCTTAAAAGGGTCACACAGATGCGGTCTTCTATGCTTCTCTAGATCGCTGACCCGCTCAATGCTCCAGTTGTTTTCCATCCAAATCTCGCTGCTTAAAACACCTTCCATTTTGCCAACATGCACCACGCAGAAGCTTAATCTGCTTAAAGGACCCCTTAGTGCTGGGAAGCATGTAGCAAAATGAAAACAAGACATTTTCATGTACACAGGCAGGGGTTTGCTGAGCCAGGCGTTCAAGTGAACGGACGGCTGAAGATGACACAGAAGAAACATCTGCAGAGAGGCGGCTGGGATGCATAGGGTATGTGACAGATACTTAATTCTGGAAAATTGAAGAGCTGGCACTTTTTGCTCCAGTGGCATGTTGTTTTACAATGTTTATGCTGTGAATCAATAGGTAGTTTCCCTGAAGATACACATAAACAGCAATGCTTTCTTAGTGAAACTGTTTCTTCATTGAAACCTTTACCCAGAAGGCAGAATGTGGAGATATATATATATATAACCACAATAACACCTTTTCTACGACCAGCCTAAATATATATATGTGTGTGAGTGTGTGTGTGTGTGTGTGTGTGTGTGTGTGTGTTCTGTCCTTTATCCCCATTTGTCTTTTAAAACAAAAAGCAGATTAGGATAAAAGCTGACAAATCGAACCAAACTGAACAGAATGAATACAAAAAGCAGAGACTACACTGTTTACTTAAACATTTATATTATTTAGCAGGCGATTATTCTATTTTATCATGAGCTGGGAGGATGAGGGAGTCTGGTACACATGGTTCGTGTTACATTCGATGACTGCCAAACAAACTTTCCAGCCAAAATGACCGATATTCAGTGCAGATGTGCTCCGCGTGGGTTTGTGCATTTATTTTTAAATCACATTAGTCTACACCTCGCCTTATCAGATCAGTTTTTTTATCTTGCCACAGAGGTACTTAAAGGTTTAATGTCCTCACATATGGGGCACCGGCATTGGCTCTATTAAAGTCTTTGTAGTAGTTAATCGTGTTATCTGTCATGGCCGAATCACAGTTGCCAAGCAATTTTTGAGTGTAATCAAGCTAACTTGAACGCGATTTCCATCTTAACAGAACATGTGCATTGAGTTACGTGCTGAAGGCAGGGGAAGAGATAAACAAACTGATCATTATTGCATTATTATCACGCATCAGTCAGATTGAAACGTGACTGCGAGCATTTGTGGTGTCTCAGAAGATCAGTCAGCTTGCGTTCGTGTTTTCATTCACAGTTTCCACAGATATTACCTTACACACCGAATGAATCCTGGTCAGACACACTGAGAGGAAATTTCATTAAAGGCATTAAAAAAAAAAGGGACTTGAAATAGCAACAGGTGGCTAATTGATAGAGCAAAGGAATGTGTAAGGTAAAACACAGCCATGGCGGCAGCTGACCGTGACAAGTGAAAATGATTATATCCGATCAAGCAAACAGAGAGAAGATGCTTCGGACAAACCCACGCTCTAGATGTGACAGCTTAATTAATAGCACTGCCTATTCAAGCGTCCATTATCAGATCTAACATCTCTTTCCAATAACCGTTATGGTGCTCTCACATACACAATGCAAATCGAGGCGCATAATTTGTAAATTACACTTTAATGCAACTTCAGAAAATCTTTCCCTCTGTAGCCCGGGTCACACAGTTCTTATGAGGTTTTGTCAGCACATCTGTTTCCATGGCAACTGTATGAAGTCTTAAAGTGGGCTGTTAGGAGCAATTGTAGGGAGTAATTTTTATGCATTATATATATTTTCTGACTGATGGTTACCGCACATGCTTGCTGGCAAGCTGATTATAACAAAACATTTAACATTGGGTCAGCCAATCAATTTCACTCACTGAATTTAAACATACACAATTGTTTAATTGTTAGACGTTAAGAATACATTTCAGCTAGGACAGTAGATATTTTTTTATTGCTCTGACAATGTTTTCACTAGGCTCACCACAAATATGATCAATTGTGTGTGTGTTTTACCTGATGTGTTTAATATTTCTCATCAGACATTAAATAATCATAAATTAAACTGCATAATAAATGCACAGTTCAGCCCAAAAACTAACATTTACTCACATTTAAATCACTAAGGTGATTTCAGAAACTTGTGAGTGCTTTTTCCCATTAAACAAGATATTTTTAAGAAATTTCTAAACCACTTGTATTTATTATAGGAAAATAATACAATAGATATCATTGGCTACGTTTCCATCCACCTATTTTGGATATGTGCATGAAAAATCGATTGATGGAAACAGCAAGATGCGCAAAAAAAAAACATTTGCCCATAACTGAGTAGGATAAACGTTTTATTCAATAAGAAAAGATGCGCATAAACTACGATGGAAACACTTTTACCGAACAAATTGCAGTATGCGCTTTAAAAAAAAGGTCATGTGATTTTGTTATAAGAGATCATGTGATGGTAAAAATGTGTGTTAATGGACAAACCAGCAGGATAAGCACATTTTAAAACATCTGAAATGTTGTTTTGCTCATTTTAAAATGCCTTAACCATTTGACTATTAGTGTTATTATACTATTAATGATCTCCAGAACTGTCAAGAGCGTCTGTGCGTCACGCCTTCAAATGCTACCACGCGTTCATTGCGTGTCGGAATTTGTATTCTAAGGCGCAAGTCATTTATAAAATGAAGAAAACATTCACGCAGCTTCTCCTACCGCAGCAAATTCCATTTTTACTGTTGATATCTGGCGTCAGTTAATCAAGAAGTGATAATTTTGTTCTTTTTGACTCATTGGATGGAAACGCTGCTTTATTCGCACATCATTTATGCGATATTCCAGATTTGTGCATAAAGTTAATTCGCATTTTTGGATAGAAACATAGCTAATGGCTACAAGTTCAACATATTCTTTTGTGTTTAATGTTATAAAGTCAAGCAGACTTGGAACAAGTGGAGGATGTGTAAATGATGGCAGAATTTACATTTTTGGCTGAACTATTCTATTGATGCAACTATGTGACCAAGAAATGAAAACCCATATGACAAATTGCGTGAACTATTACTAATATATCCATAATTTGCTATCCGTTCTAACTGATCTAATAGGAAAAGTTTGATCTGGTTTTACTTTTAATCCTTAATGAACTTTGCACCATGAACAACAACATTCAATGCATCTCAAAACTGTTGAGGATTGCTCAATCCTACCTTCTGTTAAAGGGGTTCTCTCCATTAATGACATGCGTGCTCTCTGGGCCAGTGAGGAAGCTGATTTGCTGATAGAATGACTGGGCGGCTTGCTGTGGGCTTGCGGGTTGGTTCTGGCCGATGATGTCGATGGGGTCAGGAGAGCCACGGCAGAAGGGTTGAGTCTGACATGAGCTCTGAAGGCAACAGTCGGGATCCATACAGTCCACCAGGCCATCTGGACACACAGACACACACCTAACTTAACAAAGCGCATAAAAATTATGAGGTGCTACGTGTTAAAGAGTCTTACATTATATCCTGTCTGCTGTCCTAGAGTGTGAGAGAGGTGAAACGTTTTTAAGTTTATGCTTGATACACCGTCCACCCATTTGTTCTGTCACCTTTGGGGTCAAAGACATGACAGCAATATCCTCTCCTGCTTCTTTCACATTGTCTTGCCTCTATCAGTAAACACCTGGTTAATGCTTTGTGTGGAAATGTGATCTGATCTCCCGCAGGTAAGTGCCATAAACCTCTGCCATCCATCTCAGCTAGTTTATAAAAAGCCCTGTGTACATCTGGCACGCCGTCACAGGGGGGTTGTAAAAGAACACATGTGCAAACACACACGCACACGCAAACACACGCTTGTGTTGCACTAATCAGTATGAGGCCAATTCTTTTTTTACAGCACCCTGAGCTGACACCGCTCCGGTGAGATCGAGACAGAGTGTCTGATTGTTTGTTTTGCCTTACGAGTGTCCCGGCACCCCCTGCCAAAAGCACCACGCAACTTCATGTGAGATCTGGACCTCTCGTAACTCTCACACTGCTTCAAATCCGGTCCGCAACGGCCAAAGTCAACACGCACATGAAAAGGTTCCTCAAGAGAGAGCAAAATCTGTTAACATAGCTTGCTGAGGTCACACAAAACAGAGGTCATGTAATGGGATCTTTGGACATGTATATGTATTTAAGGAGAAATGTATTTCTTTTTTTATATTTGTTTATGTACAGAACTATACGCCCTCATCTTTTTTACAGTACCTCTATGTAATGGCTATTCAAAGGGAGCCAGATTCAAAGAAACCTGCAATACGTGGCACGATTACTGTACGGCTGAGAATATATCATAACCTTACTGTATATTTTTCTTTCCGCTTTGGAAAAACTTCAAAGCCTTTTGTCAGGCTTCCAGAGGACTGTAAATCCTTCAGATTTATGATGTTACAGACCGCATTATCTCCAACTAGAAAAATAATCTCCTCAAATACTCTGGAATTGTGCTGTGTTTAGAAGTTCACGTATTCACCTCTGTGGAGAAGATTGCTTGGCTTTCGCGAGGACGAAACCTCATACCGGACTTTCGAACCTCACATGTCCCAAAAAGTTCTATTTCCAAACACACACGCCCTGAATGCAGGATCAGTGGAGATAGATTTACAGCTGCTGGCCTCGTGAGCAGGCCTGTCATTTTTGTTAAATGTAAGCAAAGAGAGATGCTCTGTTATTCAGAGTCGGTCTCCCCTGATATCTGTCAAGACAAGAAGAAAGACCTCCAGACACTAAGCTAAACTCGAGTTTTGAGATTTACTCATCTGTGGTTATAGGGTCATGCCTTAATGTGCTACATTCTGATAGGCTGAAGGATGTATGATAAGACAGTGAGAAACAATGTCACTGTGTCAAATCATGTATACTTCTTTAGTATATTCATGGTTCATACACATTTTTACTGCTAAAATTCCATGAATTGTCCAAGATTTTTCCAAGACTTTCAAGTAAATTTTCATGACCTAATGTTTCATGCAATATTTACATATGTGTGGTAAAAGAAAAACAATGCATGTATAAATTTATTCCAGCATATAGTAAAACACGCAACAATCTATTTAGCTTCAATTTATATTTATATCTATGTAAAATTGATTTAGATAATTCTGACCCAAGTAGTTTATCCAAATTAAAATGATTACTTTCCTGAAAAGAACAGCAATCACAAAGTGTTTTTACTTTCCAAAAAAAAAAACTGCACTGAAGTTAAAAGTGACAAAACGTACACTGATCACATCATGTGAACAACATGGTGGATGTAGTACAGTGGTCCCTCGGTATTCGTGGGAGTTACATTCTAAAAATAACCCACAATAGTCGAAATCCGAAAGTAGTCAGCTTTATTTTTTACAATTATTAAAGATGTTTTAAGGCTGTAAAACCCCTCACTACACACTTTGAACACTGAAGACAGGCAATAACATTTTCAGACTTTTCTCTCTTGTGTAAACACCCTCAAAGTTCAAACATTCATAGAAAAATAAGTCCATTATTACAGAATGAAACCAAAGATCAAAACCATTTCTTCCGTAATGGCGCCCTATAGCCGCATGACTTCTACCCTCCTTTAGCATGTCTAGAAGTTCAACTTGTTGTGCGATGGTTAGATTTTCCTCTGCCTTTTGGGTGCTATAGCAGGTGCCTTTGACGGTGCAGAACGTTTCGTCGACATTGTGAGAGAAAACTTGCAAACATACAGTACAGCACTTCAGATTCACACTGCTAACGATCGAAGATTTATGTCAATTTGGCAAGCTGAACGCATTCTGTACTGAACAGGAGACTGAGATTGACTGACAATGGTCTACAGCCAATTAGGACTCTAAACACAAAGCACTAATCAGGAATGCACTGTTGAAAAAAAGCATGTGAAATTGCATTAAAAAAATTCGCAAAACTGTGAGGCCACGAAAAGTGAACCATGTTATAGTGAGGGACCACTGTACATCCAAATGTCCTTCATAATGTGCAGGACACACTTTAAGTGAATAGTGAAGTGAGTTTCAAACTAAATGTATTGTCCGATCTTTTATGTACCTGTAACAACTTCAGAGTATGTTTTTATGACATCCATAACACCATTGGTATAGTACAGAGCTGCTTAAGCTTATCATGAATAAATAAAATAAATAAATAAATAAATAAAATTAGCACATTTTACCATTTTCGACTTGATAATCACTGACAAATATTCATATGATATTTACATACACTTTCCGATATGCATTTTTGTGCAACTGAAATTTGAAACCATTCATGCGTCCAGTCACCGGTGACCTCACCTCCTTCATTGTCCTTGCCATCTGCGCAGAGCGTCTCCATAGCAACGTCACAGCCAGCCCCTCTCCAGCCTGGTTGGCAGACACAATGCCAGCCATTCTGATCCAGCGTGCAGCGGCCATTACTGTTGCACAGACCTGGGCATCCCTCTGTTGAGACAGACAGAGCCGTCATACACAAGCATGGATAGGTACGCGTTTTATAGTTGTGACAACATTCTTTTGTTGGCATTAATAATCATCATATGTGGCCAGAGCAGGTCATAATGTGCCTTTGACTTGTCAAACACAAATGGTAAATCCAAACAGAGATACACTTAGATCGTCGTGAATGAAAGTAAAGTTTAAAGGTGAACACAGACTGACGCTAGACTTGAAACAGGCCTAGTGAGATGCACAGAGGCTGTAGATTCACATGGACGTAACGGATGCTCTCTCGACACCACCAATCAATTTAAAAAGGATGGCATAATTTTGTGAGAAAACTCAAGGTGAGGCCTGAAAGAAAAAAAAAGGAACAGACCGAGGAACCCAAATGAAAATTTATTTAAAGAAAATTAATTAAAAGAAAGGAAATTGAATTTAGGAGGAGAGATCAAAGGAAGGAGTAGAAAGAGGTGAGAGACTAATAAATCAGCAGCGGCATCCATGTGAAGCCACGGCACACATAGAATCCCAGTGGCATAAAGTATAGGGTGGACGTCTGAGCTGGCGAGAGAGTGTGTGCCTCCAGCGCTATACTTTCTGCCCAGGTCACATTCCGCCGGACGGAATCAGAGGAAAGCGAGAGAGGCCAGGCGGAGGGAAGGGGAGGATTGTGGGAGAAGCTAGGCTAACAGACACCAGGGGTCAGGCTGCGGGATGCATGGAGACAGGACCCACAGGATTCCCAAACAAAACTCAACAGGTGTGTGTGTGTGTGTGTTTGTCAGTAATTGTGTGTGTGTATGCGTGTTTAGCTTGTTCAAGACAAACAATGATGAATTTGGCAGATATAAAAGGACAACAATAAATACAGTGAGGAGACTAGAACATAGACACGCTGACATCGTGCTTCAAGACAAAAAAAGTGAAAGAGGAGGGAGAAATAAAGCAAGATAGAAGGAAAGAAAGACACAGAGAGACATCGGAGTGATTGCTTGTGACAGTCTCCCTGGGGCTTTGGTATGCATTACCTTTAAATCCTATCCTCTCTCCTATTATGGGGCCGGGAGGGAGGAAAAATCGGGAAAGAAAATGAACAAAAAAAATCTGAGCACTTGAGTCCAAGTAAAGGACGATTCAAAACACAAAAAGGAAAGAGAGATAGAAAGGAAGCAAATGACCATAAAGAGGAGGTGGAAAGGAAAGAGGGGCTTTGAGAAGGAGAAAGGCGAGATGTTGAAAGAGGAGTGGGAGCTGTTTTGACTTTGGCCGACTCCGTCTGGAGGATTGCCACGGTGTGTATATTGTGCTACTCGGCGCACGAACAAATACCATTCTGAGAAACGTCTGCTTAGTATTGTATGAGTGCGAAAAAAAGCAACATGGAATGTGATAAAACAAGTGAGAAACATGTTCAGAGCATATTTATGTTTGGAGTAAACGTATCAAAGTAAGCTCGTAAGAGTTTTAAGTAACGCTTAAAAAAAAAAACCTTGTTAGAGTTCTTGGCATTTTGATGCACCATATGCCAGTTTTCGAGTCTGGAATCACACTTGGCTTAGCACTGATTTAGCCCTGTGAAATCATTTCCAAAAACACCTCAGTAACAGTAAACAAGAATCTGCTAGTATCTCTTTTCCTGATCTCCATTTACACCGCCAGCTCGTAGTTCATTACAAAATAAACATGGCTGATCGTCATTTGCATGCAGCTTTTGTGTAGCTCTGTCTGCTTTCGGAATGAACTCGACTCTGGGACACTGAGGAAATGCTAAACTACAGATGTGGTGATTTAGTCGAGACGGGCTTGGGGGGAAGGGTATGGTTCTGCAGAAGTTGGAACATTAGCCAAGGAGAACGCTGAGGACATTGGATTGGATTTCTGACAGTCCAAAAAAAGAAGCCAATGAAGAATCACAATAATAGCAGACACGCAGAGGGGAGAGAGAGAGAGAAGAGGTTATTAATGCGCCATAAAAATGTCATAAAGACCTCAATCCGGGACACAAGAGCTCAAGGGAGAGAGAAAGAGAGAGAGGAAAAAGAAGAAAAGACACAGTACCTTGGACATACGTCTCCGGGTGAGCTTTACGGGGAGCAAGAAGAAGAAAAAGGAGGAGAAAGAGGACATTAAAAAAAGGTGTGAAAAGAGAAACAGAAGCATACAGAAACCAAGAGCTTTCATAGCACTGCTGGAATACAGTCATTTCTCATAACGACAGAGTAGGCAAACAGTACAAACATAGCCCTCGATTCGAATGTTATCACTCGATTGAATGGGCGTTATCAGTGGTTATCAGCTGATTGATATGGGCCAGTAGGGGCCTTCAGCGCCTACTGGTAGGCTCAGAATGATGTCATCATCCACATGGCTAATCAGCTATACTAATAGAAAGACTCCAGGTCCAGATCTGTTTTTACATTACTGCGACGGTTGGGTTTAGGGTTGGGGTAGGGGTAGACATTAATAAAGGTGTAGGCAGAGATCCTAAAGGTAATTTCAATACCTTTTTAAGACTTTTTAAAGACCTTCTCAGAATATTTTAAGACCTCATCGCCACTTCAAGTTCTAATCAGTATCAAACCTTTAACTTAATAAACAGTTGTTAATATACAGTTGTAGTTCAATAAATCAATGGAGCACAACCATACAACAGAACTCAGAGAAGCTCAGAGGAAACAAAGCTTGAAAGAATAAATTCCGCGTTGTTTTCAGAAACAAGCTTCAGCCACTGTTTAAACTCATCTTTCTCCAACCAGGAGTACGCAAACTTACATTTTCCCATTTTGCCGTCTGTTTCACTCTATGGTTTCACTACATGTGGAGAGCATCACATCACCTTCCCGCGTATTTCGCAAATTACGTGACATCACCTGGACGCGCCGCAGCCCAAACCAATCGTGTGGATTGAGCATGCCGTTGTTAATATTAGGAAAATAAATATATTCATGCTTTTTTGGAGTCAAACACTTTGAACAAAGCTTGAACAAAATTTAAGACATTGTAAAAACACGATTAAGACTTTTTAATATTTTTTAAGGGCCTTAATTTTCTCAAAATTGATTCATCAACTTTGAATACTTTTTAAGAACCTGCGGACACCCTGAATAAAATACCATTAATGGGAAATACAATAAATAATCTAAATAATTCTCATGGTTAATCCGCTATACTAATAGAGAAAACTCCAAATCTGTTTTTACAATACTGTGATGGTTGGGTTTAGAGTTGGGGCAGGGGTAGACTTTAATAAAATACAATTATGGGAAATTTAATAAATAACATAAATAATTTTCGTGGTTAATCTGCTATACTAATAGAGAGGACATCAGATCCAGATCTGTTTTTACATGGTTGGGTTTAGGGTTGGGGTAGACGTTAATAAAATACGATTAATGGAACATTGAATAAATAATATAAATAATTCTCGTGGTTAATCAGCTATACTAATAGAGAAGACACCAGATCTGTTCTTACATTACTCTGATGGTTGGGCTTAGGGTTGGGGTAGAGGTGGACGTTAATAAAATTCAATTAATGGGAAATATAAAAAATAATCTAAATAATTCTCGTGGTTAATCAGCTATACTAATAGAGAAGACACCAGATCTGCTTTTACATTACTCTGACGGTTGGGTTTAGGGTTGGGGTAGAGGTAGACGTTAATAAATTACAATTAATGAGAAACTAAAAATATAATATAAATAATTCTTGTTAACTTCCGGCCGCAGCCGTATGTGATCTATAGCTGATTAACCATGTGAATAGATGATAACAGCCTTCTGAGCCTACTAGTAGGCCCCTTTTTGCCCATATCTATCAGCTGATAATCACCAATAACAGCTATTTAATCGAGTGATAACATTCAATTCGGCTGAACATAGAAGGTGCACCAGCATGGTAAATCACAACACTAAAGTATTAAAAAGGAATATGAGCAAGATTAGAAGTTACAGGAGTCCTATACATCCTGTATACAACTGATAAGAAAAAGAAACTGATGTTTAAAAAGAAATAAAGTCACAAATGAATTTTCACCCGTGTCAATTATTTCAATGTAAATCCTACAGCAGGTGTTTTTAGTGTACACCTTTACAAAAACATGTACAAATAAAGCAATATTAGCCCACTTTGAAGTCTCTCAAAAGCCCAACAGTACCTTCCACAATCCTCTGCGACACTATTTATGAAACGAAACAAAAAAACAACACTCATAGAAAACGACTCACTCTTCCTGTTCAATATTCAGCGAGCGCTCCAGTAAATCAGTTTTCAAAAGCATGACACTATTGCTCATAATGCATAAAGTAAACAGAACGGGCATCCTGGGATTTACAGTACCGTTGGAAAAGCAGAGCGAGCAGGGCCTCAAATGCTAATTGGAAATTGCATCCTGATGATTGACATGTGGGCCAAAAATCCTGCTGTATGTTTGCTATTTCACGTTTCACATTGTCATCACATCAGCTCTATTATCCTTGAGCCCCTCGGTGTGTGAGTGAAATATTATATGGCCCAGAGTAGGGGGGGGTGGGGGTGGGGGTGTGTGTACTGTATGGATAAGCTCTGAATCATCCACATGTGTGTACGAGAGCAATCATTTCCTTCCTGTGGCTAAATGAAATGATTTCTGACAAGGCTTTGGGAGAAACCCTGTGTGGCGTGTCATAACATTACATATGCTAAGTCACATCGAATCATTCGAAATAAAAAGGTCACCTTTTAATACAAGCATAACAACGCTGTTATGCTGGGGCTTCATTAGCTGGATTATGTTCTTAAGGAAGATACTCTTACGTGTGAATGGAGGATGAGTGTGTGTGGTTGAGACTGATTGAGAGCTTGTGTGTGTGAGAGAGAATGAGCGTGCTGATTAAATTCCTCGGGTGTCTCGTTTTCCACACACTCACTGTTATGTCTGGGAGATCCAGAACTTAGACGGAGCTGCGTATCTATAGCAGAATACACAGCGGCTTATGAAAACACAAGTTAACGCATGCTCCGAGCTGGAAACTTGCCAGTGAGGGCAGCCAATTACTGGCTAATTACAACAAACTTTTGTTCATTTACATTGATGGTCCTGAGGGGAGATACACAGAGAGAGAGAGAGAGAGAGGAAGTGAAGGAGAGATGGAGGGAAAAAAGGCAATCATCCCTTTATGGACATCAATGCTTCATTATTTACGTGCACATTCAAAGAGCTCTGATTAAAGTGACATTAATCTGGAAACAATTATACATCACGTCCAGCGTGGTTCAATCACCGTTCTTCCAAAGAGAAAACAAGAGCGAGCGCCTATATTAATTTCCATTATCCTAATTGCTATGCAGAGCCACATGGTGGTATACATGCCCCCACAGCTGTGGGTATAGCCGGTGTGACATAGGGGCCAAACATGTGTTTTAATCATGCTTACGGGCACCTCAAGCCATCCCACAGAACCAATCAAACGTTAGCAATGTGTCAGCCCTGTACCTGCCCGCAGCCGCCCCGACACTGAAATGACAGAATAGCACACACCACCACCTCCTCCATCCGCGCAATTTGACAGACTGTAAAGCCTGATTCCCGTTCTCCTTCCACAGCCGACTTGGATTAATGTGCTGTGAAAGGGCGTTTCATTAATTAGTGATTGAGATGATAAAGCGTGGAGAATGATTTGTAGATGTACAGTGTGTGCTGTGTTTTTGCTTTAACCCTCCATCTATCTGACATGGGTTGATGGGAGGGGAGAATTGAGGGCGTTGAGGATCAGGATGATGTAGTTGTGTGTTGGCTTGCGTGTGTGGCTGTAGGGTGCGCTATTGATTTTTTTTAGTCTATATATGCGCACGTGTGTGTCTGTATGGGGTGTGTGAAATAAATAGAGGTTTTGAAGGACAGCCGCTTCAATATTGCATAAAGAGAAGCTGTTTGTTTTTGACTGCATGCAAATCACTTTTTGTATTAATATATGAGTGTAAAGCAAAAGAAGAAAAAATCTGTTAATAAACAGTTAGCCGTAGCTTGCTGTTTTTCCTCTTTATTTATGTCTTCAAATTGCATTTTGGGACTGTGATCTGACAGCTTGTTAATGTTGAAACTGGTTAACTGTTGACAGCTAGTGGTGGGCAGAGCGAGGCTTCATAAAACACTGAAACAGTCGAAGCAAATGTGTCGAATCTTCGAAACTCGTCTCTATAGTACATTATTTTATATATTGCTCTATAGTTTCAGCAAAAAAACAGTTGAGCAAATTGAGGTATAAAACCCTACGTTGTAGAGTTGAGGTTTCAAGTAATTTAGTGGAGCGGTGAGAGTTCCTGACTAGCATGCAGACATAATGAATTCGAATCCAGTGTAATGCAGCTATACAGACGTTTTTAAATGCTCTGTTGTTGTAAAGTGTTTTGTTTTAACATTGGTCTGACATCCGAATGAACACTTTGTGAATACATATGTCTTGTTTTGGTCATAAAAAGTAACTAATAAAATACATAAAGTAATAATTTCAGAGTAATTGTACAAGCCGTGGTTTGAACTCAGGCCATTTGCAGCACAGTTACTTTGTGCACACTAGGCATGGGCCGGTGTAAGATTCTGACGGTATGATAACCTTGGATAAAAATATCAGGGTTTCGCGGTTTTATAGTATTGCGATTACTGTTTTAAAATATGTTCTTTTTAAATGTCTGGGAAGAAATCAAAAACTTGTTTCCCATGTGAACACAAAATATTTTATTTTGAGTATCATTTCAAATATTTTGGGACAGTAAACATGTCAGACTAAATAATTACAATGGATCATTGATTTCTGCTGTCTTCATTAGTTTCAAAAACCCTGATTTCATTACAATTTAAAATGGCAGCTTTGGATATCTTTTCTGCTGGAGATACTGTTTTTTTACACATACCGCAGGAATGGTATAGCAGACATTTTGGGCAGTTTTAAAACATTGACTTTTCCAAACCGCAGTATACTTTGAAAACTGTTATCATACCATGCCTAGTGCACATGCACAGTCCACTAAGCTACATGAGATAGATGTTTTCTCTGACCCTGTCAGTCAAACGCAGATTTGCCAGATCTTGAAACGCTTCTGAAATGGCCGATGCTTTCGAAATACTTTAGTCCCATGACCTGTGTGTTTTGATTCACCTTAGTCCCATCACCTGGGTGTTTTGGATCACGCTTTGGTGCAGTGTTTCGAAACACTTGTGCTTAGAAATCACGACACTGTTGAAACGTCAGTTTCATGTCAGCCATGCCTATTGAAAGCTCTACGTTAAACAAAATTACTTTTACTGGCTTTTAGTAGAAACAATATAAGAAATTATATATTGGATATAGTCTCTTCTTAATATATACATGTTAAATAACAGAAAAAAATATGGGCATTACCTGTTTTGTTTTGTATGGTTAGTTATATGACAACACATTTATTGTTTCAATATAAACAATATTGTTTTAAGACTATGTAGTGCAATTTGAAAGTGTAAAAAAAGTATAAGAGTGAACTTTAGTAGCCATTACTCCAATCTGCAATGTTAAATAATTTTTCAGATATTATTCTGATACTCTGATTTGGAGTTCAATTAATAATATGGGCAATGCATTCAATTGGAATAACAAAGCCTCATAAGACTAATATCGGAAACTATAATATACATTTTTAAAGGAATACAGTTTAAGTTTGAACCAACAGCATTTATTAAAGGGCACCTATTTGACCCCTTTTTCAAGATTTAATATAAATCTTTTGTGTCTCCAGAATGTGTCTGTAAAGTTTCAGCTCAAAATACCCATCAAATTATTTATTATACATGTTAATACGCGGCTGTCAATCAAATCGGTGGGCAGGGAAACTGCACTCCTATTTTGGATCCTATTTTAATGTCAAGAAATTTTTAAAAAGAGACTTATTGTCTTTATATCACTCCAATATGACTTTGGACACACTATACCTATACACTATAAACCTTTTTTTTTTTGTCTGTTAGATTATAAATAATAAACAATCATTTTGATTAATTAAATGCATCCTTGCTGAATAAATATATTTTAGATGACTTATTTACTAAAATATGATACTGAATACTAGAATTCTCAATATGGCGGACATGCAGGGAGAAAAGTCCCACCGTTAAATTAAAACCTGCAGCAAAAATGTTTATCTTTAAGAAAAGCTCATCTATTAGCAGGACAAAAGGAGCAGAAGTACATTAAGTGATACCATGGTTGTCAGATTTTATTTGCGATTTGACATGTTATTGAAACCTAACCTTGCCAGGCAGTTTGGAGATTTCAGTTTTCCCTCATTCAACTTGCATGACTACGAAATAGCTGCCTGGGGGCCTTCCCAAAATGGCTGCGGAGTGAACCAATCTGCTCCAATAAGCATTTTGATAGGAGTCTTCACACTACACTTCAATTTGTGCACTTTTACAGTATGTAAGTTTGACGAGATTATTTTGGATGCGATCTTGTGTGTGGGTACGTCTTGGTCTATATGCATGCGCACACATACAGAAGAGCTCCTGCAGGGTTGATTGATGTGTGTGCACAGCTTGCTGTAATCCATGGCTTTCTCACAGTAAGAGTTGTGCTTCTGATGAATGATCTGGAAGGGCCCAAGGCCTAATGAAGCATACAAGTCTTAATAAAAAATCTCAAATGTCTGGCAGTGAAAGCTTCACTTCACAAAAAAATCTCTTTTCTTTAGTCATAAAGAGTTTTTAAAGAGCTATTACCAAGAAAATGGGAGAGCACAAGTGCATTCTTGTTCCAGAATATGCACCATTTATTCATATTATACAACACGCCAGCATTGTGATTCATCATATTCCTAAATTGTTTACTGAAGTGAATGCGTGCAGGGATGGAAATATACATCTCAGAAACAGGCTTTCGTTTCATCACCAAATTTTCTTTAAGACATTTCACTCCATACTCACGCAACTATTTACAAAGGAAAACAGAAACCCTTAGTCAAGATGCCTACATATTGCTATAGAAAAATATGAGACCTCTTCGTACATTTCAGTTTCTGTGGATATACAATTTATAGGATCTGTGTAAAACACATTTTAGTTTTTTCTTTTTAATGGCATTTCTTCCCAATTTGAAATAAAAAAGACATATACAGATTTTCTATTTCTTTTATTAATTGCTAATAAAATAGAAATTAATATTATTCTATAAATGTTTATATATATTTTCTTGCATAAAAGATTTAAATCAATTTTTAACATTTAACTTCAGAGGGTTTAAAAAAAATCTATATTTTATGAAATACATTTCAGTCTTAATAAATCCCCAATAATCCAATAAATCCAATTTAAAATTTCTATTTAAATTAAAAATTCCATTAAACTGAATTTTCAAGTGGTCTCTTAATTTTATCCCCCATATCTATTTATATGTGTGCTTGTTTATGTGGTTAATGAGGACACAAAATTGTATAATGACATGGTATAATGACCCAGGTGTAATCCTGTACTTCTACTTAACGGAGTCTTATTACTTTAAAATTTTGCCACAGGTTCCTATGAGGGTTGGGTTTAGGGGTATGCAAATTCAGTCTTGAGGCCATATAATAAGCATTTTACTTACAATATAATATAAATTACAACTATGATAATAAACCACATATACAAGTGTGTCTGTTTGTGAAAATTCAGATTTTTGCATCATGATCATTGATTATGATCATTGAGCTAGACAGAATCTGTGGACATTTTATGCTATTCCAGCAAAGAATTTTGTAGAAAGTCTGTGGAATTATGCGGAATGATTTAAGGAGTATCATAACTAAAAACTTAATATATGAAATAAAAAATATAACAATACCTTTTTAACTTTAATTTAATGTTTGCAATGCAAATCCAATTAGTTCCACTTATTTGACAAACAAAGCAAGTCGATCATATAATGTATCTACTAAACGACAGAACATTTTACTTTACAAACTGTGTTGCAAGTAAATCATATGAACATTTTAATATTATTATTATATCATAATAATATTCATTCATTCATTCATTCATTCATTTTCTTGTCAGCTTTGTCCCTTGCGGGGTCGCCACAGCGGAATGAACCGCCAACTTATCCAGCACGATTTTACGCAGCGGATGCCCTTCCAGCTGCAACCCATCTCTGGGAACTTCCACACACACATTCACACTCATACACTATGGACAATTTAGCTTACCCAATTCACCTGTACTGCATGTCTTTGGACTGTGGGGGAAACCGGAGCACCCGGAGGAAACCCACGCGAACCCAGGGAGAACATTTACTCTTAGCTGCTGACCAAGGGTGCGTCTCACTATTAGTTCTACTTGATCTTAGCGCCGCATTTGACACCATTGACCACAATATTCTCATAGACCGCTTAAATTCTACAGGTGTCCAAGGTCAGGCCCTTCAATGGTTTAGGTCATACTTAGCTGATCGTTACCAGTTTGTGAATATTAATGGACAGCTTTCACAAGTCAGGCCAGTAAAGTACGGGGTCCCTCAAGGATCAGTTTTAGGCCCTTTGCTGTTTACAATATACATGCTTCCCCTGGGAGACATTATTAGAAAACACGGGATCAACTTTCACTGCTATGCAGACGATACTCAATTATACATTTCAACTAAACCTGATGAGATGCCTGAACTGTCTAAGCTAACTGAGTGTATTAAAGATGTTAAAGACTGGATGACAAACAATTTTCTTCTCTTAAACTCAGACAAAACAGAATTATTACTTATCGGGCCTAAATCCTGTACACAGCAGTTCTCACAACTCGACCTGCAATTAGAGGGATACAAAGTTAGCGTTAGATCTACTACAAAAGATCTAGGTGTGATATTAGACAGCAATTTAACATTCGAAAATCATATATCCCATGTCACAAAAACTGCTTTCTTTCATCTGAGAAATATCGCTAAATTGCGAAGTATGCTATCTATATCAGATGCAGAAAAACTAGTCCATGCTTTCATGACTTCTAGGCTAGACTACTGTAATGCTCTGTTTGCTGGCTGCCCAGCATCCTCTATAAACAAACTTCAGCTAGTGCAAAATGCAGCTGCCAGAGTTCTTACCAGATCTAGAAAATATGATCATATCACCCCAATTTTATCCTCCTTACACTGGCTGCCTGTTAAGTTTCGTATTGAATTTAAAATATTACTCCTTACCTATAAAGCTTTAAATAATCTAGCTCCTGTTTATCTAACCAATCTCCTGTCTCGCTACAATCCAACACGCTCTTTAAGATCTCAAAACTCAGGGCTTCTAGTAGTACCTAGAATATCAAAGTCGAGTAAAGGAGGTCGAGCCTTCTCATTTATGGCCCCTAAACTCTGGAATAGCCTTCCGGATAATGTCCGAGGCTCAGACACACTCTCGCTCTTCAAAACTAGATTAAAGACCTATCTTTTTAGCAAAGCATACACTCAGTGCAGGACATAGCAGTATGACGCATGATGTGCCCCACGCAGCATTTTGCTTCTTGTTTTTATACACTATGAACAGCAGCTACGCTAATTATTCTCCTTATTCTGTATTTCCACCTGGGGGTTCTCATCCCGAGGCCCTCAGACTATGCAGTGCCACTGATGCGATCCAAGACCAGTGACGAGATGATCCTAAGGTTTTCTGGACCAGGCCGTATCCTGAGCAGCTGCTGTGGTGGTCATCGTGGAGTGAGAGCCTGAGACTGACCCCTGTGACGCTCCAAGGAGAGACGAGTCTTCGCTGAGGTCCAGCTTCATGCGCCTAGACTGCAGCTCTGCACAAGACGTTTGGCCACAGGAGAAATGGTCGTGCCCAACTGAGCCTGGTTTCTCTCGAGGTTTTTTAAATCTTCACTTTCGCCAATTGGTGAAGTTTTTTACTCGCCGCTGTCGCCACTGGCTTGCATGGTTCGGGATCTGTAGAGCTGCGCATCGATGGATTTGCTCTTCAGTGTTTGACTCTCAGTAGTGATTATTAACCCACACTGAACTGAGCTAAACTGAACTGAACTTAATCTATGAAAACTGAACTGAACTGACACTGTTTCAATTCACTATAATCTTCCATGTGAAGCTGCTTTGACACAATCTACATTGTATAAGCGCTATACAAATAAAGATGAATTGAATTGAATTGAAACATGCAAACTCCACACAGAAACGCCAACTGACCCAGCCCAGCCGAGGTTCGAACCTGCGACCCAGCGACGTTCTTGCTGTGAGGCAACAGCACTACCTACTGCGCCACTGGGTTGCCTCATAATAATATTAGTGAAATTAATTTAAAAACTGAATAAATATAAATTTACACACATATACACAAGTAAATACATAGACTCAATGATGGGCTAAAAACCTGCAGAAATCTGCGCTCGCAGATTCTGTGTGGGCCTAATTATGATCTACAGTACAACATTTAACTCATAGGGTGTATATTTAGCTATAGGGTGCAAACAGCAAAAACTACTAAACATAGCTCTACCCACCAAAAGGAGCATGCTTTCCAATTCTTGTTAATAATGCTAAACAACTCCTGAAATAACCAGTTATTTGAAAAGAGCATCTTAGTCTCCGACTAGAGAAAGTGCAGAAAGTTGGCAGAAAGTGTGTTCTGGGCGTATGTGTCATGAGAAATATTTCACACTCCTGCTCTCCTTCTCCCCCTCTCCTGAAGCTCCCCGATCATTTCCAAATGAATAAACATATCTGTGTCACACTGTAAGCTAAATCAAACAGTCGTCTCTTTTAAATATCTGCTATACTGTCTGGATAAGTTCACATTACGGCTATTAATGCACAGTTAGGATTAGGGCTGAAAGATATATAGAATACTCTGGATTTCGCTGAGGATATAATATTAAGCAACACTGTGGATATTGCGGTAAAAATGAGCTTTTTAAATGGGCATTAAGTTTCCTGTAGAGCATGCCATTTAACTAGCTTTATGATCTTTTCTGGTTTCAAAGATGGTGTGGATGAGAAATGCTGTAATAGATTTATACTATTACTGTGAAAAACTGAATGAGAGATTAAGTTCTTTTCTTAAAATCTGTTCAATCTGTGATCACAAATTCTATTTCACCCAGTTTGTTATGATGCTAAGCATCGGTTTTAGAATCAATATCACAATGTGCACATTCGCAATAGTCACATCGCAATTATATGCAATGTCCAGTCTGAATTATAATTGACCAGGAGCTACAGAATTTTATTTAATCACTGTATTTATTTGAAATGTATATGATTTATGCAAAAAAAAAAAAAATTCTTACATAGAATTTTTGTCTTGTTTCTAGTCCAAATATCTACATTTCAAAGAGAAAACATTATTTCCCCATTGGCAGATAATTTCCTTAAAACAAGCAAAAATCTTATTTTTCACTTATTTCTTCTGACAGTCAAAACTAAACAATATTTTCTATTAAGACTAGAAACAAGACAAAACAAAGTAATAAGAGCATTTTTTTGCATTTTGATCATTCAATTTCTGTACACGAATGTTCGACCATCTTCTGAAATCGTATCGCAATATTTATCGATGAAAAATGTAATATGTTAAGCATATGTAAAATAAAGTGTGCGAGTGTACACACAAACAGTGCTTAGCATAAATGAATACACCCCCTTTTGAAAATGAATACTTTAAAGTATTTGTCTGTGAATATAGCCAATATATTTTGGTGCATTTAAATTACTTTCATTTAAATAGTTATATACATTAAAATAATCGTTTGGCCACATGACATCTTTAGCAAAAGAAAGATTTTACGTCAATGTCAACAACATTTCCAAATGAGATTACAACAATGATCATTTTTCCCATTTTTTGTAAGTTTATCTAAGCTTTTATTAAACATACTATGTACAGTTAGTCAGAATTATTAGCCCCCCTGAATTATTACCCGCCCTGTTTATTTTCCCCCCCAATTTCTGTTTAACAGAGAGAAGATTTTTTTCAACACATTTCTAAACATAATAGTTTTAATAACTCATTTCTAATAACCGATTTATTTTATTTTTGCCATGATGACGGTACATAATATTTGACAAAATATGTTTCAAGACACTTCTATACAGTTTAAAGTGACATTTAAAGGCTTAACTAGGTTAATTAGGTTAACTAGACAGGTTAGGGTAATTAGGCAAGTTATTGTATAATGATGGTTTGTTCTGTAGACTATCGAAAAATATATAGCTTAAAGGGGCTAATAATTTTGACCTTAAATGGTTTTTAAAAAATTAAAAACTGCTTTTATTCTAGCGAAATAAAACAAATAAGACTTTCTCCAGAAGAAAGAATATTATCAGACACAGTGTGACAATTTCCTTGCTCTATTAAACATCATTTGGGAAATATTAAAAAAATAAAAAAACATTCACGGGGGGCTAATAATTCTGACTTCAACTGTATGTGGGGCTATTATTTTAAAATCAAAGGAGATAGAGACACTAAAGTCTCAAAAAGTAAAAAAAAAAAAAAAATGTTTCAAAATACAACAACATTTGATTGAGTATAATTATGGTATAATTGAACATAATTCTAATTTAGTATAATTCTAATTTAGTCAATTATTATTTAGCAGAAAAATTGTTACCAAGGCATCTATTCTTAAATTTATTCTTATCTATTTAAAAAAAAAAATTACAAATGAAGTATGACTATTTTGCATATGTGTATTTCAGAGTGAGTGAGAGAGAGCAGGCACGGACACGAGTTGTGAAGTGTCAGAGCAGTGCTCATTAATATTCACAACAATTCCAAATATGGTCAACCCTAAACTCTTCTTTCTAGGGGTAATTCCTGTGGTTATAAATAAGCATATAAAACCATTTCAGGAGAACTTGGGAGTTTATCCAAGCCACATACCTAGTATGTAGATATCAGATTACAATTTAACATATTGAATCAATGCACTCTACAGAACCTTTTAAAAAAGTGTCCATACGGTTCAGCAATCCTGAATCTGTTTCATATTTTGACAAACATGAATTGAGTCTACTATCACCACATTGTGTATAACCTATGACTTAAATGACCCTTAAATTTGAAATGTTTGAGCAAGACTTTATGCTATAACAAAATACATACTGAGAATGTCTGGGTGCTGCTGGTCAGTGTGAGAGATGCCTTACAGTACCTGTGTCTAGATGTCTTTGTGTGAAAGAATGATGATGCAAGTATGTTGTAATGCCGGGATGTGTGTGTGGACTCACTGTGAAGAGGTCTAATGAGAGTGAGTGGGTGTAGAGGGACAGGGAAGGTCACACACAAACACACAACATACACACATACGCACACACACACACATACACACTCATATGTGGAACCAAGAGGCCCCTTATCTCAGTCTGACACATATGATGTATGAGGTACCATAATTCTTTTAGCTCCCTCTTGTGCTCTCTCTCAAACACACACACACACACATACACCTCCACCACCTGCAATGCATGCACTCAGCAAAGAGGGACGAAGTATCAACCTTGGCCTAAAGAGATATATTCAATCGCCCAAACTCTAGAAGGCCACACATAAAGCAAATGCAACTTGGAAAGTGTTTGGCGCAGAAATGCATTATACAGCATAAACCTTTTAAACTTTTCCCCCAATGTTGAAGTACTTTATCCTTTCACATCTTAATATACAGAGATTATTTGTAAGTGGATTTTTCAGAAACGCATCAACACATCGTTCTTTTTGCTTGAACATCTGGAGCAGGCTAACACAGCACCGCTGACTCAATGAATGCCGTGGACAATTTGTTACGCTGACCAATAACAAATGGACTGAGTGTTCAGCAAACTTCTTTGATAACAGTCATTATGTTTGCCGTTCCATTTGGTGACGTTAACTGCACATAAAATAACACATTTCAGCTTTAATGAAACTGTCAAATTGACCAATCCATTAAAGCCACCGGCATATAATTTAAAATATGGGCTCTGGAAGTCTTATGGCCATTTATAATGTTTAAACTTAGACCAACAAGGTCATTAAGTGATCAAACTCGGCAAGCATTTCAGCTCGGGAAAGTTTGGAGTCAGGGTGAGAGTGTGTTGTGTGGGTGGCTGGCTTGAACAGAAGAGCATGACAGAATTACGTGCTAACCGTGCTAATTTGGAAGACGAATAGCAAAATGCTGGCCAGATTCTCATAAAGCTGCCCGGCGAAACAGGCCTGCTTGCTAACGAGGCCACGTACCTCAATCGCTCGCGTTGAGTAATGGAGCAGCTGACGTACCCTGCTGAGAGTTGAGCTGGTGGAGGATGTAGCCAACACGCTAACAACATGAACAGATTTACTGACTGATGGTTAAGCTAGCATGTAGACTTCGAGACAAGAACAGAGGGACTTATTTAAATAATATTTTACATTTTAATTTGGCTTTTTGGCCTTAATTCCCTTGATATGTGAGGACATGAAAAAGTAAACAACAGACTATTTGGTGCTACACCAGAACAATACCACAACTATCTTGAAATTAGCAGTCTAAATGAGACCGAAATGTAACTACAGACTGAGATTTACCAACAAAGGAGACAGTGCTGTCATTTAGCCGCCCCAGGATTTTTTAGAATAGGTGTTCCCCTGTGGAAGCCTGCCATCAACTGCAATGAAAATGTCAACCCTTTGATAGCAAGCAAAGGTCAGGGGAAGGTACAAAACAGAACAAACACTCATAGTCCCCTTCCTGTTGAGCTGGAAGAGCTAAAGCAGGTGGAGGGAAAGCAGAAAGACAAAGGGAATATGCAATCAAAACAAGTTCAAAGAAGTGAGCTAAACCTTCATAACAGAGCAAATAGCAAAGCATCAACACCAGCTGGAAATAATGAGAGAGAGAAAAAAGAAAAACAGTGTACGCGTTATGCAAATACACAATAAAGCAAAATAGGACGTGGATGCCCAAACACCACCCATATGCACTTGTTGCCGGTTTAATTTCAAAACCTTTGGCATGAAAAAAAGTTAGTTTAACCTCCTGGGTCTTCAATTTGTTTCCACAAGATGCTGGAATAAGGCTGTGGGATTTGCTCCCATTCAGACACAAGAGAAATCAGTAAGGTCAGATGCTGATGTTGGGAAATGGGGCCTCACAAATTCATCCCGAAGGTGTTCATTGGAGTTCAAGTCTGGGCTTTATGCAATCTAGTCAAGTTCCTTTACACCACCAGACTTAATTTCTGCATGAATTAGTTTTATAGACAGGTCAGGTTGGAACAGAAAGTGCTCCTTAAATATGCTTGTATTAAGGAGCCAAAAGAGGACATTCTTTTGACCATGTAGTGCACATCTGAGGGCATATTTGCACCTGTCATGCAATGCAAAAATAGGTGCAAATGAGGTCAAACTACACTTTAAAAAAAGCCTTAAATTTTTAAGCTAAATCAAATTAACCTTATGAGCCTATTGAACTTATATTATGTTAAACTGACTTAAAACTGTTTGCATAACTTATAAAATTAAGTTAGAACATGATTAAAATAAGTTAAACTTTTTAATAAGTTACAATGAACTAAAAACATATGCTGTCATGACTAATTCAGGGTTCATACACATTTTTACTACTAAAATTCCATGATTTTTCCATGACTTTTCCAGGACTTTCAAGTAAATTTTCATGACCCAATGTTTCATGTAATGTCTATATATATACATTGTAAATAATAAGAAAACCAATGCACATTCAAATATATTACAGCATATCATAAAACACAAAATCTATTTAGTTTGAATTTATTTTATATATATTTATTGTATGTAAAATTTATTTAGATAATGCTTACACATGGCAATTTATTCCTGCTGTGGCACCTCTGAAATAGAGACTAAGCCGAAGGAAAATGAATGAATGAATGAATGAATGCTTACACAGCATTCATAATGTGAGACCATGTTTTTGGCCAAAGGCAGAAAATTAGTAAAGTGAACTAACCGATATTCAAGTGTACAGATATTAGTTAAACTAATTTCCATGACCTTTCCAAAACTTTGTGGGCCTTTTTGTTTTTCCAAAACGTTTCCAGGCCTGGAAAATTCCATGTCAAAATTCCATGACTTTTCCAGGTTTTCCATGACCGTATGAACCCTGCTAATTGTTCATATAATTCTTTTACAATGTAGATGTATACTGGATACTAAGCTCATTGCTTTTGTAATGTAGATGTTAATGTAGTTTAATGCAATATTGTAACAACCACAAAAAGACCAGCCATTTTATATTTAATCCAATGCGCTGTTGTTTGGTTTAAAAAACATTGGTGTTTTCTCATCAGTCGTGAATCTGAATCCAACCCAAACCCAGTGTTCAGGATAGTATTTAGCAGCGGTGCCCAAACTTTTTTCGTATAAAGGGCCAAAAAGCAAACTTGATTGAGGGTTGCGGGCCAAATATATATACCAACCCATGCGTAATTTGCTCATTTATTGGGTAATAGTTAAAAATAACTCGAAAATGTTGTTTTAAATCATATTAACTAATGCAGTATCTTTAAATAATGAACTTAATACAGTAAAAACATCAACAATCCCACTTAAAACACAATGGAGTTCAATGCGGAACACAGTAGTCGAGCTGCTCCTGCCTTTACCTTGACTTTCTCGCAGATATCTTATTTATTGTCCTCTATCTGACAGTATTTACATTTTAAAAGTCTGATTTATCTACAACATTTAACTGAATCATTTCATTTCAGTCTGCTTATTTGTAGCTCTGCAATAAAACAAAGAAACGAAAGGTTACGTTTAACTGGAAATGATGATCTCTGTTAAAAGCATTTGCCCCAACCACCTCCCATCATTCTCCCTCTGTTTTCAGATGGGATGGTGGGTCAAATCAAAGGTTACCATAGGCCTACTTTGGGCATCTCTGGTATTGAGGCTAGTGGAGAATAAATAAAAGCTGCTACTTTTTAATTCATTTTCTGTTGTCTTCTTTGACATTCATATTCAAATTGTTCAAGATAATTTCACACTTCTAGATCAAAAGGTCATTGACCTTTTCCCTTTAAAAGTGGATGAAAAACAAAACAGGAATGCACCTCCCTAGTCTACTTGTGATCCGATCAACCAAAGCACATCTTAACACCAAGTGTAAACAGGGTCTGTGTGTTAATACTGACATACTTGTTGATTGTGTATCTTACCAACGGTGCAATGTTCTCCAGTCCAACCCTGGTGGCATTCGCATTTGCCATCTTTGCAGGTGCCGTGCTCAGTGCAGCGTGGGTGACACGCTTTCAGATCGCACACTGAACCGGTCCAACCTTCTTCACAGCGACAGCTTCCTCCTATACACACACCGTGAGAGCCACAGTCCACTGCACACACCTCTGCAAACACAAACAAAGGAGAAAAAATTAAAATCACTTTTGGCTCTCGGCTGAAGCATATCCAAGGACTGTAAAAGGTCATGTGTTCTACAAGGTGGTAGCAGATTTCAAGCATCTCCTTTACTCAAAACAACAAGAGCAGAGGTTACATTCCTGAGAGCAGTTATTGACTTTAAGTGTGAAAAAAACTTATGACAGGAAATAGATAACTGGAGCCCCCTGCTGTGTCTAGCAGGCTGTGTGGCGAAGGGGAGACGGTCCGCCTGACCTCAATCGACACCCCATAAGAGTGACATATCTCGACCTTATGTGACCCAGTGGAGTCATAGAGCCTTTGGCGGAGGGGTGCTGGCTAAAGGTGTGCGGTTTGGGGGAGGGGAAGCAGACATCAGCGCGTGCAGGCACGGATGTGAATTGACATGCTGAACTTTCCACCCCGACCCAGAAGACAGGCCTCCCACATAGATTGAAGTGAACATATCAAGCCAAAATAAATCAATTTACACACACTCCGCGGTCTGCCAAACATCAGGAGCGCGTTTGAATGGCTTTCGGGATCGAAGCTATCAAGGATGCATTTTATTAGCATTTCTCTTCGCAGGATTGCACTCTTTTGGCATGTTTTCAGGAGCAAATTCTGCACAGACAAACGCGTCTATAGAGAAATTGCATGTTTTCGTCAATAGAAAGTACTTTCATGTTTATCATACCTGGCCGTGAATGCAACTGGCAACAAAAGCTGTTGAGGGAAAATTGGGTGCGTTTTGAATGATATCCTGTGAAAAGTGTCTGATAACGATTTGGACTGAGTATATGAGTTTGTGTATGCATGTGCGCATATAGATGTGTGTGGGTTTGGCAGAATAGTAGATGAAGACAGACTGGTGCAAAAGCAAGCTGTAGTTTAACAGCCCACACACAATTCCACCAGAGCCTCGCAGTCTGACACACCCTGTCATGGAAGAAACAAAGAGCTAGCAAGACATTTCCTGATAAAGACAAATCATGGGATGGGGTATTGTTAAACTCCTTCCGTCAGGCGCCTTTCTGCCGCGCTTCCTGACAAGGTGTGAAACCATGACATGACACTCAGCCAGAGCTGGTGAAAGTGTATTGAGACAAGGAAACAGAAGTGAAGAAATGGAGAAAGAATTTCCCATCAGCCCGCGGGTCAGGTGAGTGCCAGTTTGCGGTTGGCTTCCCTACTGCGTGCTGTTATTATGCCTCCTGCAGGTGGGCAGGAGTGACGCACCCCTTCAGTGCATGTGTGTGTGTGTGTTTTATCTTTTATTCCATGAGTCTCCACTGAAGTTCAACTCAGTATCCGCAGAGCAGGAGTGTGATTGAAAGAGAGAGAGAGAGGTTGTGCGCAAGGAAAGGTTCACACAGACAGATGGAGAGCAGCTGCTGGAAGTGCTTCTGGAAAACTGACGGCTCGAGCCGTAAGCCTGCTGCAACTGTACTATATCAATCTGGATTACTGTCTTTGCAGAAGTTGATGCAAGAGTGTGTGGACCGAGTGCCTGAATGTGTCCCTCTGTCATGCACCTCATTTTCTGAGCGGACATTTCTGGCTAATTTGGTGTTCTTGACGAGATATGAATGAATAAATAGTGTGTTACTGTAAGAACAATCGATTGTAAGAACTGTTAGAACTCCTAATAAGCTTAACCTATATAACAAATCATGACTAATTATTAGAAAATATTATATGCCCAAATGTTAATGCCCAAACTATTTTATATGAAGGGCCAAAAACCAAATATCACTGAGAGCCGTGGGCCGAAGATAAATATACCAAACTATTTTACATTAAAGTTGCCATGGGTAATTTCCTAATTAATTTCATAATATTTAAAAATAAACAGAAAAACATTACTTAGAATCGTATTAACTAATGCAGTATAACTTTTTAAATAATAACTTATTGCAATAAAAATCATAAACAATTACATTTAAAGCACAATGGAGTTCAATGCTGAATACACTAGTCAAGCAGAATCTGCCTGTGCCTTGATTTGCAAAGTCTCTGCATTGTCCTCTATCTGTCGGGTGACAGTATGTACATTTAAAACTAAACTACAGCATTTAAATTGAAACATTTAATTTCAGTTAGCTTTTTTTGTAGCTTAACAATAAAACAAACAAATAAAAATGACAATCTTTAAACCATCCCCATCATTCGCCCTCATTTCTTCTCTGATAGGATGGTGGGCCAAATCAAAGGTTACAATGGGCCAACGTTGGCCCATGGGCCCTAGTTTGGGCATCTCTGGTGTATAGTATAGGATATGATTAAGAAATGCAGAATAAACCTCTAACACGTGCTTTATAAGGACTAAAAAAATCACACACTAATGAGCAACTAGTTAAAAAGTGAGAAATTGTTCCCATAATTAAGTGTTATTATTACATATTTCTCACAATGTATTAACAATCATTCATTCATTTTCCTTTGGCTTAGTCCCTTTATTTATCAGAGGTCACCACAGTGGATTGAACCGCAAACTTATCCAGCATATGTTCTATGCATAGGATGCCCTTCCAGCCACAACAGATTACGGCCAATTTAGTTTATTCAATCACCAATTTTACATGTCTTTGGACTGTGGGGAAAACCAAAGAACTCGAAGGAAACCCACATGCTAAAGCAAATTTATATAATGTAATAGTGCTTGTTATTAATTTGTTTTTGTTCATAATATTAACAAATTTAATTTATTATTTTGTAATTTGCATAAGTTGACACTTTAATTCTTGTTTATAAAATACATAAACCAAAATGTTAAGTTATAAATTAAAGTACAATTTAAAACACCAGTGAGATTGAACTTAAAATTAACTCTCAATATTATACTATAATTTTTAAATTTCGTTATTAATATGCTATATTGAAATAATGGAAGTAATGCACTTTCTCCTGTTCTGTGATTGATTACTTCAATCTCGGCGCAAAAACTGCCTCATGATCACGTCTGCAATTATTACATGTAAGTCTGTTCATACACAAACTATGCGTGAAGTGTAAGTAAAAGTTTCTCTTTGTGTATTTTTGTGAACTATTTAATATATCCGCGTAGTTGTCCAAATTAATGTCCTGTAAGTGTTTTATAAAGGACGCGTGCCCATACAGGAGGATCTAGCGAGGCTCAATGGTGTTTCTGCCACAGAATGTAAAATAAACTTGCATATGAGCTTCAGATGCTCTGGCGGAGCTGTTCACTGTTCCTGTCAGCAATCTCCCAATAATATCCAGCTGCAAACTCAACCGCCAGCAGATTGACGCGTTTCAACAGATTTAGGGAGTTTTACTTTATTTTACATTTGTCTGTATATTTTTGAATAGTAGATATTTAATAATAGCTATTCAGTCACTCCAGTTTAAAGCAGAAGCTGGTCTTTTGCAATCTCCCTGTTGACATGTGGTTATCTTTGAATCGGTGTATGATTTTTAATATATTTTATATACATTATATAGTTTTAGTTTAATATATAATTAAGTTTAAATACATTTTTTTTTTTTTTTATAAAATGCTGATAATAGAAAATAATAGAAGGCACAACAACCATTCATGCAAACATTTTGGAGAAAATGTCAGACAGGTGAAGTCAGGCCGAAGTAAAGGTCGAGAACCCCTGATTTAAAACATGTAAGAGTATATGTATAAATTAACCAAGACTAACAAATGTGATTAAGAAATGTTATAAAAGTGTTACAAACTGCTTTTTTCCAGCTTTGTTTTGAGGGAAAAAATGTTTAAGAATGGTTTTTGTGCATAGTACAAACTACTTCAGCGTTCATAGTTTTAAAAACACATTTATAGTGGCACATTTACAATGAAATTAAATCTAATATATACTTTGAATTAAAAAGAACACATTCTTTTGGTTCCATGTCAAAGTGCTGGCTAAAGAAATATGTACATTTTGGAATAGCATTCTAGAAATCTTCTGTTTTAACTGTGCAGCTTAAATTTCCAAGATGCACTTTCCTTAAAAAATAAAATAAAAATAATAATAAAAGGGGGGCATACACAAATAGCCATGACACTTCTGCTGACATGTGCCCTCCTCTCGCCCTCTGTACTTCCAACTCTATCATTATCAAAGACAATGGAGCAATACTAAATTTATCAGCACTTTTGGGAGCATTGTAGTCTATTCGATCAAAACCTGTCCCCACGCATTAGGCGTTTATCTGCATTTTACCACAACGCTGCAGCCATCAATGTGACAGAGGGAGAGCGTCCAGACCTCATTCATTAGCACCGCACTAATTGAAGATGTACGGCTAATTAATGGAAGGGAGGGAAGTGGCGGTTTACAAAGATGTCAGGTGGTTATTCCTCGATTGAAACAGAGTGAGCGAGAAAAGGAGTGAGAGAAAAAGCGTCAGAGAGAGAGAGAGAGAGATTGCTGTGTGGGGCTCTTGGGTGAAATAGTATTTTCATTAGACACAGATTGCTGCTGGGAAAATAGCATTGTATAACTAAAAGGCCGACCATGGGTGAGTCCTAAAACAGCAGGAGTCCAATACTGCTCTTATTACAGAGATCAGTATCGTCACTCTCACACAAACACAAGACGTGCACACACATCCCACAGCAGCTGCAGCAGAGCTTTTGATGGACCGAGAGATATTTCATAATGATAGTGTATTTAAGGTTGACTCAAACGTGCCATTGGAAGGTCTGCTGACAGATTAAACTAAGGGGAGGACAGAAAATCTGAAATAACAGCCTGTTAATGCTTTTAACAACAATAAGGAAGCATTCGGCGTGAAAAATAAAGTATGATAAACTAATAAACTGGGAATAAGGAGGCTACCGATAGAGCAGTCTGGTCCAGTCCAGTTGGTGTCACAGGTGCAGGTGCCGCTCTCTGTCTGGTAAGTTCCATGTCCCGAACATTGGTCAGGACACATAGTCTTTAGGATTTCACAGTTGTTTCCGCCCCAGCCTGGATTGCAGTGGCACTCTCCGTGAATACACACTCCATGAGATGAACAAGAGGGGTCCAGGCAGTCCACTGTGTATGTTTGAACAAGAAAGGACAAATTTAGTTAGCAGGTCAGCACAATTCAATCTTTATGCATAAATATTTAAAATAGACTTTTATTTCTTTTAATATTTGAAGGAATTTTTTCAGATACTGTGCAAAAACTGAAATAAATAAAACATGTCAAATGCTGCTACACCCTGCTGTTGTCATTACTAAAGATATAAAAATAATATAACTTGACATTACTTAAAAAAACAAGTGTTGGCATCAAAACTTACACAGGTGTGTTTAACTTACTCAATAATATTTTAAGTTCTCTGATTGTATCATTTAATTTCTTTAAACGATTCCCCATGTCTCTGTTTAAAATGATTGGTTGCACTTGAAATTCTGCCTTGACAACCACGCTGATGGGTCGATATACATGTTATATGACACAAGGTGGTCATTTTGCTTGTGATGCTAAATTTTGCTGAAGCGCAGCAGGACAGAGGCACTACTTGAACC
This sequence comes from Danio kyathit, assembly GCA_903798195.1. Lineage (NCBI taxonomy): Eukaryota > Metazoa > Chordata > Actinopteri > Cypriniformes > Danionidae > Danio > Danio kyathit. Next base: position 49,300,941 of record LR812519.1, on the reverse strand, counting down.
CATCAGATGAAAGAGAAAAGTTAATTTATTAAGTAGATATTTAAATGCTTATATACATTTTTCTTTGATATACACAAAGAGGCGACACGGTGGCACAATGGGTATCGATGTTGCCACATAGTAAGAAGGTTGCTGGTTTGAGTCCCGGCTGGGTCAGTTGGCATTTCTGTGTGAGAGTTTGCATATTCTCCCTGTGTTCATGTGGGTTTCTTCCAGGTGAACTGGGTAGGCTAAATTGTCTATAGTGTATGTGTGTACCTGGTCCTCCAGGTTGGGGGTTTAGCGTTGGGCTAACGACCCACCTCGTAAAAATTAGATGTGCGGCTAAATATCAACTTCGATATAAATGGCCCTGGAAGTAAGTAAAGAAAGTAAAAGCTAAAGAAATTTCAGTTTATTCTATTAGCCATTGTAAGTTATCTCTACTTAAACATTTAAGTTAATTCAATGAAGAGACCACGTTTGGTCAACTCAATTAATTGAGTTGTTGATTTCCCATTACTCAAACAAACTGAGGGAATCACTTTTGAGTAGTCTCAACACATTAGGGTTTACAGCGTACAGTACATGTGAGCTGTCTAAAAACACCATTGTGAATTTAAAATATTGATACTAATGCTACTACATCATCATATAATTACAGTGCTTCCCATACATAGACATTACAGGTATATTAACAGCCCCTCAAGTATATTAAGTGACACGTTTTTTTTTACTATTAGTATCATGCTTTTACACTATTTTGTTTGTGCCTATCATAACCAAACATCCACAAACGATAAAGTAGTCGACAATCCTCTCCTTTACCTGTTTCGTTCTGTGTGAGACCTGTTCACACTCCCACAGATAGTCTCACTCTTTTTGGCACTTAAAAAATTAGTCTGGCCGGGGTTTCTAAATCTCAGTTTTGCTTTCTAAAGCTGTGGTTAATCGTATGCGTTTTTGGATTACCTTTTTAACTTAAGATTACTTTTGCTTGGCTTCATAGCTGACTGTGCAGTTGCGAGGGTGACAGAAACATTCAATAATTCATTCTTGAATTAAACGACTCAAAAAGCTTTACTATATGCTCAGAGAGGATGAAACGACTGATTTAATCTGGCTGCAAAATACCCTATATGTACACCATTTGTAATGGTAAATCAAAGCATTTGCCTTATTTGAATAATCTACACATTTTAATCTTGTAATTATTATAATTCTTAGAGATATTGTCTGTTCTTATTCCTTTTTCTGTCGTTTATTTCTCATTTGCTGATTATTTTCTTAATTTGATGATGTCATTAGGCTATATTACAAAGGCTATTATATATACATATCTAAAATGCTTTGGCATTCAAGTTTGCTTTGAATTTCAAAGAGAAAGAAGCAGATTTGACCCGTCAGTGGGTGCACATGGCTCCTGAATAGCACAAAAGTAGAAATAGTGGATTTCTTTTTTTATTTCTTTAACCCATTGAAAAGAAACAGTGTATAACAGTGTCATGATAAATAAAATGATTGTTAAAAATGTAATTATGTTTTGTTTGTCGCATATAGTTAACTATTGATGCGATGTGGGAAGGTGTTTTTCAATCTGGCTACCACCACAAGTGTATTTCAAACCTATGGGAAGCACTGAATTATTATAAAAAGTTGTCCTAACATGTAAACTGCCAGTAACATTTATTGTAAAATAATAATTCTTTACCAAATAGACAGCCAACATGCATAACATTAATACAACGTTCTTATTTGTTGTATCGATGTCCATTCTACTACTGCAAAATGATGCTTCTAGACTAATTTAAGCAATAATTAAAATCATTCTAAATGGTAATGTGTAACAAAAGCGTATCAAACAAAACCTAAAGGCTGTACTGTGTTAGGAAAAGTCTTCTCTTCATCGTTAATCCATTTTATTTCCATATGTATAAACGCAAGATGTGCTTGCAAAGTAACTAAAATGTTCATTTTCCCCCTAACCTAAAGAAACATTACGCAATAGAAGGGTAATGGGATGCATTCTTTTTGAAATTCTCTCATCTCAGTGGAATCTATCATTTGCTAACTGTCAAAGTGTGCACAGCATACGCATCACATTATATGGCTCTCCACAAATCCCCTTGTTCCAGTGCACACACATTATAACCAGATTCAGACAGTATATGTATCAAAGCGTGATCTATGTGCCGCTCAACGTGCTCTCAAAGAATGTGCTAGAGATCAAGTCCACTGCTACAGATGGGAAAGCAGTTTTTAGGGCGACTGGGGTGCAAGCAGGGCTGAATTTGCAGAGTTCCTTTTCCAAAGACATAAGGGGCTACTGTGCAAGTGTGTATTTGTTTATGTTTAATAGACCTTGGGATATGGCTGAGGTTCAGTAACCCTTAATTCCTCTGATTGTGTGGTAGTTGATAGGGCTTAATCATGCCATTGATTGACAACAGGGCAATTCATGAGCAGAAAATAAAGTTGGCTCCATAAATTGCATTAGTCGCTCTCTCTCCGGGTATGGAGACGTATGTGTTTTGCAGGTCATGCCAAATCATTACAATCGAGCAGCAGGAATGAAATCTTTCTGGCTTACAGGGGAAAAAAAATATTAAAATCCAAACCCAGCACACCGAGTACTCAATGTGCTGCGTGCCGAGTCATGCTAACATAAACAATACGCACAAAGCTAATTTTGCTAATTAAGAAAAATCAATTGCAATCTAGCATTTTTCCCCCACTCACGAGGCTGATGGCTAAGGGACCTGCACATCAGCAGGGACATCAATGTAATTATTTGCTCTGTGAAGTGGAGAATGGCAATTGTTTCTGGAATATTGAACTATTAACTCATGGGTAATGATTATTGCAGGGACAGTAAATTATCAAAGAAGGTCACAGGGAGAAGAGTCTCTTTGATGGCTACAGACAAGGCGTTAGGCTCCTCATTAAGCAAAGTGACGCTGAAAGGCGATATGAACTGGACAGATTTTTCTCTCTCTCAGGCACTCGAACAAGCCCTTCTGTCTCTCCCTCTTGCTCTCTTTTTATCAGGTCTGCCGAAAACATGTCCGTGTCCACAGAGACGGAGCTTTCAAACACTTCGAGAAAAGAAAAAAAAATCAATCCCTCCTCGAACCAATGGGTAATCAGCGATCACGTTGATAACACATTATCTTGCACATCTTTGATGGTGTAATGCGGTGGGGTTTAATGGCAAGAATGCTGGAAATAGCAGTGTTAGATAAATGCTTCCATTAGGGCTTCTGATGGGTCTCTTATGAACTGAGACTTGAGATGCTGAAGATGCCTGTAAGGGGGGGAAACAGCTAAAAAAATCTGCATAACAAATAAACTGTTTCCTAACATCCGACCACTGTACAAAGGCTGTGTCTGTGAAGTCAGAAATATTGTTTTGTAAGAAATGATTTGTAATAGAAGGATATTCAAATAAATTGGCTCTTGGATTTGTGTCCCTGACCTTCTTCACAGTTGTCTCCTTTATAGCCTGTGTTGCAGGCGCAAGTGCCCATGATACAGATTCCATGTCCGCTGCAGTGAATATCGATGCACTGGTTGCTGGGAACGTCACATTCTGTACCCTTCCAGCCACTGTAACAAAGACAGCGCCCCCTGGAGTACTGGCCATTGCCACTGCACAGCACTGGACAAGCAGCTTAAAAAAAACATATAATTGCAATTAGAAAAGGGGTTTAAAGACAGGAAAAATGCAATGAAAGTAGTTTGTTGACATTTAACATTTAACCAATGTTCATTTTAAATACAAGTGATTTCTAAACGGAAAACCTGCTATTAGACGAGATATCAAGTTTGTGCAATATATTAACTTATATTTTAGAACCTATATGGGATGAGGCAGTAGGCTGATATGAACGCATCTAAAAAATATGGAAGGAATTAGCTGCTGCAGGAAAAGTTCATAATAAAATCGGTCCTACACATGAGCCATTTATTATATTAGAGCGATTTAATTCTGATTCTACTTTACTCACTTTTTCAAAACCTGTTTGTGTTTCTTTCTTCTTTTGAAGACTAAAACATTATATACAGTTGAAGTCAGAATTATTAGCCCGCCTGAATTATTAGCCCCCCTGTTTATTTTTCCGCCAATTTCTGTTTAACGAAGAGAAATTTTTTTACACATTTTTAAACATAATAGTTTTAATAACTCATTTCTAATAACTGATTTATTTTATCTTTGCCATGATGACAGTAAATAATATTTTACTAGATATTTTTCAAGACATTTCTATACAGCTTAAAGTGATATTTACAGGTTTAACTAGGTTAATTAGGTTAACTAGGCAGGTTAGGGTAATTAGGCAAGTTATTGCATAACGAATGATTGTTCTGTTGACAGTCGAAAAAAAATGAGCTTAAAGGGGCTAATAATTTTGACCTTAAAATGGTTAATAAAAAATTAAAAACTACTTTTATTCTAGATGAAATAATACAAATAAGATTTTCTCCAGAAGAAAAAATATTACCAGACGTACTGTGAAAATTTCCCTGCCCTGTTAAACATCATTTGGGAAATATTTAAAAAAAGAAAATAAAAATCAAAGGGGTCTAATAATTCTGACTTCAACTGTATGTATGTATATATATATATATATATAGATTGGCTGATAGCTGCGTGATATTCTGCAAATAACAGTACTCGTTGACCCTTTACCCTTGTGTATTACTCCGTCCACATACAGCGACAAGCAGAGTACACACTACAGTTTGACAAATATTGCTGCTGTTGGACAACATAATGTACTTTTGAGGCGTTTTTAGTCGAGAATGTAGTTGTTTAGATTGCAGTTTATTATGCAGTTTATTTACAGTATAAGGATAGTGCTTAATTTTAAATATTTATAATTTCGGAGTATCGGATTCCGTGCATCGGCTGCCATCAGCCTGTCTAAGCAGACCAAAGTAAGTGACAGTTGACTTTTTGCCATAAGATGGCGACAGAGACTGCATAATAAGAAAAACAGCATTTTCCCAGCGTAAATTTTAGAGAGAGAGTTGATCTCTGTTTTGTATTTCGTAGTGCTGTATTTATACCACAGAAACTGATAGTGTTCGCTTTGCTCTGGCTTTTTCGGCGTTGAGTGGCGGAAGAAAGTAGTTCCTCATACAAAAGGATTTTTGAGAGTCTCTGTGTTTAATTTTCTTTTTTATACACATGATTATGCCATCAAACTGTTGTATAAACGCAATATCACACTTGTAGCAGTGTGATATAGCTGTATATTGGCACAGATGGAGGGCACTAATATATACATATATTTATTTATTTTGTTTTTTAAAAAACTACGGTAGATGGCACTAATCTAGCTGGCCAACTTTTTTCCTACCATGGACTATAAGTCGGAAGATGCCAGCCACCAGAATTCTTCAAAATATCTTCTTTTGTGTTCAACTGAAGAAATTATTTCATAAAGGTTAAAACCAAATTATGGAGAGGTAATTTTCATTATTGGGTGAACTTCCTACACTCTTTAAGGACTTTTTACATACACTACCGGTCAAAGGTTTGGGGTCAGAATGATTTTTAAATGATTTAAAATAAGCTTCTCCTACTCACCAAGGCTGAATTTATTTAATCAAAAAATACAGTACACATTGTAAAATTGTGAAATATTATTGCACTATAAAATTAAAAGTAGTTTATCATTAATTTAATAATTTATTCCAGTGATTTTAAAGATGAGTTTTCAGTTTCATTAATGCAGTCTTCAGAGACGCATGATCCTTCAGAAATCACTCTGATTAATTATTATTATTATTATTATTATTATTATTAATGGCAATAGTAATAAAAGCAATGATGACTGGAGTAATAATTTCAACTGAAACTACATACAATAAATATTTCTAAAAAAAATTACATTTAATAAATGCCGCCTTGATAAACAGAATAATTTTCTTAAAAAAAAAAAAAAACATGGGAAAAAAAAAACCGAGCCCAAACTTTTGACCGGTAGTGTACATGTGCAGCCAAAAGAAGAAAAAACCCCCACTAGATTTTATGGCCACATTGCCCAACCCTACCTGCTAATGTATATTAGCTCTATTCATTTGTAAACCAGACTGACACACTAAGCAAACAAGCATACGACGAGAAGGAAAAAATAGTACAACCGAAAAAATCAACAACAAAATAAAACAATGAAAAAACTAAATAAAAACAAACATGGAAATAAAACTAATTGTTGATTCCTCCTGGTAATAAGAAGCCATTCAGGCTTGGGAATTGAGTCCCACCAAAAGCCTGCTAGCCAGCCATACTTGCTCAAATGACAATCTGAAACCAATTATGAATAGCGACATTGGTTGTTTATTTCTCTAGAGAGTCGTGTGTGACTGTGTGTGTGTGTGTGTGTGTGTGTAAGAGAGCATACCTCGCGAGCAATCAGGCCCAAGGAACCCTGGGAAACAATGGCATGTACCCGTGCGACAGTCTCCGTTTCCATGGCAGTTGTGTGGACACTCGGTGAGGGTGTCTGTGGGGAAAAAAAATAAAACGCATGAGAGGGAGCCACAGCAAGAAGGAGGAATGGAGAGCGAGAAAAGCACTAATTGAGGAGACAGTCTGTGGAAATTAGTAGACATTCAGACCCCCCCATCTTTAATTAAAGGAGTGCCAGATGCGTGATTAACAAAAACCTGCATCTAAGCTTACTCTGCCTTAATGAACCAATCAGAGCATTATTACCACCAATTAGCAGCTAGACACTCTGCTTGGAGCTTTCTTTACACTGCTGGATGGCCATTAAAACACACGTACACCTACATTTGTTTCTCTGTCATAGTAGGGATTTTCTATTGACTTTTGTTTTTTTTATGCTCGAAATAATTAGCTATTGTTTAACCCTACAAACTCGGAGAAAACTTTCTGAATTGTCAAAGATCATAAAGACATTGTTTCTCTTATTTAATACAATGTAAATAAGTGCAGACCAGTGTTGCCAGATTGGGTGGTTTCCTGCCCAATTGAGCGGTTTTGAATTTGATTGTGTGGGTAAAAAATGGAATTAGCGGGCTGACAAAATTTGGGCAGTTTTGAAACGTAAATTTTATATGCAACGTATTTAACAAAACATAACTGTGTGCCCTTACTCCATTCAGTTAGTAGTGATTAGTGCATAGTGCAAACCTGCAAGAGGAGTTGAATGAAAAGTTGTATCACAAATCTGACTCCCCTTCACGTGCACGTGTATCACACAGCGCCTTCAGTTTATCATGACACTTTTATCGATCATTTTTTCGCAATTGACAGCAAGAACAAATATAGAAGCGTTGTCTGATTGACAAACAGCACCTAAATATGTTCAAAAGAAATTAAAACGCCAAATGGGAGGAATTTATACCCCATTTCGAAAGTAAAACATAATCTAATAGGTAGTGTAATCTACACAACATTAAGTGCAGTGTGTGGGTGAGAGGGGGCAGTGTTTCGATGTGACCCGGTTATGTTGTGGTTCTGTGACTGCTGGTGTTGGTTGCTGTATGGTTAACAATTATGACAGTTAAAGTAACTAGGTTAATTTCAATTTAAATTTAAATCATTCATTCATTTTCGGCTTAGTCACTTTATTAATCTGGGGTCGCCACAGCGGAAAGAACCGTCAACTTATCCAGTATATGTTTTACGCAGCGTATGCCCTTCCAGCTGCAACCCATCACTGGGAAACACCCACACACATTCATTCACACATACACTACAGACAATTTAGCTTATCCAATTCACCTGTACCGCATGTCTTTGGACTTGTGAGGGAAACCGGAGCACCCGGAGGAAACCCACGCCAACACGGGAAGAACATGCAAACTCCACACAGAAACGCCAACTGGCCCAGCCGAAGCATGAACCAGCGACATTCTTGTTGTGAGGCGATAATGCTACCCACTGCACCACCGTGCCGCTCTTGATTTTAAATCAATTGAAATTAAATAAAATAATAATGTAATATTTTGGGTGTTTTGTGTGTGGGATTGGACAGCGTTTGGGCTGGAAAAAGTCAGCTATATCTGGAAACACTGGTACAGACACACACCCTTTTCTGCTCTAGTTTCCATATCTACATTTATATAGTATTAAAAGTTATGGTAACACTTTAGTATAAAGAGAGCAGCACAAAGTTAATATTAATACAATACAATTAAAAACAATAAACTTTTGTTTCAGCTATGCAATATTAATGTCACTTGTTGATTACTTATTGAACTAAATGTTTAAGTACTGCAATATCACAAGTAACAAATCTGTTTTTTCTCAGGTAATCAAAGCCGTGCTATGATATTATATTATATTGGTGCTATTCAGGGCTTGACATTAACTTTTTTGATCACCAGCCACTGTGGCTAGTAGTTTTCTAACATCATCAGCCACTCGCCATTTGCCACAATTTTGTTGTTGGGAAAATATATACAGTATTTATATGTATGAACTTGACTTTGGCATGCTAAAATGACTTGATATAGATTTTGTGTTATGTCCACATGCCTCCTCATTCATTTCATTTTTGTGTGTTGTGTATGCGCTGGTTCGATGTGCATGAGCAAATGAATTGTGGTTTCATAGTGTCGCATTGCAATTCGTTTTTATTTCACATGACTTTTCAGGGCTCAACACTAATAAGGATTTAGCAATTTTTTTCTCTAGCCACACCAAATGTGTCAAAATAAGCTACAGTAAATATAGCTGTAAACACACTTTTTATTCAACAAAATTTTTCTTAAATTTTCCTAGATTTGTCTGTCTAGGCTAAAGTTAACTACATATAAATGGAGAGTTAAAGCATTACAGCTATGTTATTGTAAAGGATAATAATTAAGCCATATTAACAAAAATAAAAAAAAAAAGCAGGTGAGAAACATACCGTGTGCGATAATGAAAGTATGATCATGTACACACAGTTAATGTTAGGCCCATTATTATCTGTTTAAAAATGGTTAAAGTGAAAGCAAATGCTGCTCCTTACAAAAAGCTCTTGAAAGCAGCAGGACTGTGGGTGCTCGAGCGTTGCTTTTTGTCCAGTTTATTTCAAAGAGAACCCATTGCACCAGTTGCATTTCCAGGCATGGTTGCTTCGTGCAAGGGAAGGGACCGTTTATTTTTGAAACTTTGAAACACTCGCCCTCTTCAGTGAGTAAGGATCGCCTGTGTCTCACTATGCACGTGATCATCCTCTCAGTCGGTATTGAGCTGCTTTTTTTTTGCTTGCACGTTTTGTCATCTCTCACACGCCATCCTTATTGTTGAACTCTGCTTTATTTTAAAAATGACCTTCAATCAGTCAAACTGGCTAGTGGGAGTGGCTGTCCATCCCGCCGCAGCTGAAATCTACCTGCATTTGGCAGATTGGTGGGTGTTAATGTCAAGTACTGGTGCTATTATATTGCTTGAACAAAACAGAAATTTCACAATAAGTTAATAATATGCAGGCAATACAAATTCAAAGCAAAAATAGCCTTAACCTGCATATATATGTATTGTTTTGTTTCTGAATAAATCAGCATTTTGGAGCAAATCTCTGGAGTATTAGATTGTAATGAGAATCACCACTTACCCAGTTATAACTGTAAATGATAGAGTATTGTAAATCTGAAGGTGATTCTGTAATTGAAAATGACATTTAATAATAAATATTTCAATCTAATCTGGGACTTTGATAATCTGGCTATTTCAATTTCAAATCCTGGATGTAATCTGCAAAAAACAATACATGATAAATCCTCCTGCTTTATTACAAGAACTTTCAACTAGTTTAGAAGAAAAAAATACTAATACTAATAATAACAAATTATTATTTAATTTCTAACAATAACAATGTAATAATTTGGCAACATTGTCAGATCATAATCATCACACTCACTATTATTTGAAAGTTATTTTCTTTAAACTTTTTTTGACCCTCTTGCTGACTTCTTCAGACCCAAACACACAGATTGTCTGGAACATGCAAACACAGCAAAATGATATACAGAAAATCGAGAAAGGTCCTAGAGCTGTCAGTTATATCAGCACTCAAGGAACACTTATCAATCAATCAGACTTGACAACTGGAACTAGTTGTTGTATAAAAGAATATCATACCAACATAGAACTAAAGCCATATGCAATCACCGATTTAATCCACACTTCCACCATGCTCGTTGCACGTTTTCCCAAGCTGACATCAATAATTGTGACATCACCTGTCAATACTTTCATTAAAAGAAGCAGCACATTGGTATCTAAGTCAATTCTGACAGGGTAATGAACTGCACCGGTCTCTTGTCACCAGCTCGCTGTTATGACACTAGTGAAGCGTTTAGCAGAGCTCACTGCAGGACCATATTATCTCGCTACACAGAAATAATCAATTTTCATTTTCAAAAGGTTAACTTTTTACTCATTGAAGCATAATCAAGCCGCTTTTAAAAGAGGGCACTGGCTACAGTCCCACTGATCATTTTTCATGTTCTGGTCTTTGTGATCGAATTTGAAAGGAAATTACTTTGGCAGAAGCCTATTTTTTATGAGTTCATGATGGAGGTGAGAGAAGAGGGGAAAGGGAAGGGGAAAGAGAAGGTGAGGGAAAGCGAGAGAAAGCAAGCGCAAAGGTCCTGCAGGTCACCAGGCAACACTTTGAATCAGCTGCCGCCCACAAGCCACTTAAAACACAGATCGATACGGCTCTGACCGTCATTATACACACTCATCTGTGAACAGGCACACAGGCTCTGTAGCTTTCTCTGTGTATTTATGAAAAATCCACTCAGAGACTGAAAGATGTATAATTTGCAGCACCATTTAAATGTTTGGAATAATTAAGGTTTCTTTTGATGCATTTGAAAGAAGACTGGATTTATTTGAGAAAGGAAAAACAGCATTATTAAATATTACAATTTAAATGAAGCCTTTTTAATGTGGGATTTATTTTTGATTTTTTTTTGCAAATCTCCAGTGTCACATTATCTTTCATAAATATAATATGGTGATTCGCTGCTTAACTATATTAATACTGGTTCTTATTATTATCAATACTGAAAACAGCTTTTGCCTTTTAATATTTATGTGAAAACCAGGATGCATTTTTCCCAAAACTCTTTGATGAACAGAAAGTTTAGAACCACATTTATTTAAAATAGAAACTGTGGCTCCTGTTTCATTAAAAATGTCTTCAATGTTACTTTTGATCAATTTATTGCATCTTTGCTGAATGAAAGTATCTTTCCCCAAACTTTTAAATGGTACTTGGAATCTTTTTTTTCCTTAATGTATTGAATTGAAGTACTATTACCCATTACTTACCCAAAAACGTAGTGCAAGTAAAAGTATCTGTAGTAAATATTTGTTTTATATATTGTAAAGTATGAGTAAAAAGTAGCCCTAAAATGCTCAAGAGTAGTGAGTATTAACCCCTGTTTATACTCGATGCGTCCGCTAGTTCGCGCAGAGAATGTGATGTCATCGATGTGTTTGTGGAGGTTCTCTTTGAGTGTGTGCGACATGATTTCAGCTGACAGAGGGCATGTTTTTTTTTGAGACTCAAGCAAACAGTTTGTGTGACTCTGCATTTTATTTGAGTTGAATATGAATCACTTTGAAAAGATTCTGTCTGAAATGTGTACGCCTGTACAGACATCTTTATGATCCGTCCATGTGTGATCATAGGGATAAAGAAATTGCAACAGTAGTGGCTAAGGAGGACAGCTTTTGTAAAAGTTTGGAAAAATCAGAGGCATAAGTTTGTTAAAACTAAAAAGAGAGGCCATGGCAAAAGTGGAGACCCAGGTGGTTTTAATACACAATTACAGAATATGTCTCTCCACCATTTAGGTTTCATGATGTATATATTACAATTTTGAATTTAAAACAATTTAATAGTTACAAAACTAAAATGAAGTCACAAATTATTTCTTTGATAACTGGAAATAAATATTTGAACCTATCGGTTTATAATATATTGATGCCCTGTTTTTAGGCTTTCTTGGTGATAATGGTCAGGAATGTTGGACCATTATTGCCTTTTCAGCATATCAGTAGAGGACAAACTAGCAAGACAGTAATGTGTAAATTGTTGAGTGGATTAAATAAAAAAAAGTCAGTATTTATTAGTAAGTGTACTGTGTTGCATTTGTTCTTGCCATTATATACTGTATATATATATATATATATATATATATATATATATATATATATATATATATATATATATATATATATATTTGTAGAGCAACCCATGTACTGTTTTCATGAATATTTTAATAAACTTTAATAGGTAAAACTGTCCGAGATATGAACAAAAGCAAGTGATGCATGAAAGTTTGAATTTAAAAAACCTTGAAAGGTTATAAAAATCTTTATAATCCTTTAAATAATTTATACAAATAATTAGTTTAAAAATCCTGAACGATATTAATGATATGACGTAGTTCCGGAAACTTTCAACGTCTCTGTTTATCCGCTTGACAAACGATGGATTTCTTTTGACCGCCCCCTGTCGTTTTAAAGAATATCACAATGGCGAACGCGTCAAGTATAAAAGCCTTGTCCATTTTGTGAGGTGTGTGCGCAAAGTAAGGTGTGAAAATGTTACATTCTGTAGTGCATTTAGTGATTGTTTAAGATCATTTGGTAATTTCAGTCATCATACGGTAGACATTCCCCATATTCTCATCAGTGGCATGCAGTCTAAACAGTCTCTCATTCATTGGGTGTAATGATTTTGTCATGAGTTTGTTCTGTATAATGTGATTTTCTTTGTGCGATTTGATTGGATGGCAATCACAGAACTGTTTATTCTACTTTTACTCCTTCTCTACTAGCCAATCACCATAGACAAGAAAAATAATAAAGTAGTGCCTACAGTTTGAGGGAAAATTGTGGACTAAAAGTACAGATACAGTACTAAAAATGTACTCAAGTGAAAGTAAAAGTACCCATTTTTAAAACAACTTAGTCAAAACTACTCAATTATAGTGATTTGAGAACTTGTAATTAGTTACTTTACACCATTGCAAACATTTCATAATGTCTCAGTGTTTCGACTGCTCTTTCTTACTGACAGCAGCGCTCAAGCAGCAAGAACTCAAGTGTAAAACCTGATGATCATGCTCTCCAGGATCATTATTGAATGTTCCAAGAGCACCTAGAGCTTTATTAGAGGCATATAGATCTAACCGGTTAACAAATCTGAATAGCAGCCAATAAATAGGGCTCTTAAAAATGTTGTAATCATAATAATCATGAAATTGACTATACATGCATATATGTAGATATAAAGTGATTTTTTTACCTATGATGATGGTGTTGTAGGAGACTTGCTCAGCGTTCTTGCCGTCATTGTAGAAGGCGAGGTGCCAGGTGCCCGAGTCCAGGAATCGGATGAACTCTGCCTCATGAACATTAACTGAACGAGCCTTCCTGGCTGCACCTTCCACTTCCACCAGTCCACGCTTCTCTTTTGCTATTAGACGACTGCCGTCCAGCAGCTCCACAAAGTCATACTGTACACAAACACACACACACACACACAAAACAAATCAAATCCCATTCAAATTGCAGACTTAGTTATGTGTAGGTCACAGCATAGTGCAGTAACAGCAAATATTCACTGCAGCTCCACATATATTTGATTTGAACATACCTGCGCAGCGTTTCGGGACTCTGATGTGTTTTGTTATACACTACAATGTCAGAAAATTGGTTTGTAAGAAGAGCTTGTGGCTCTAATACATATCAATTGTGCGAAATTGATGTTTGCGAACATATTCCAAGAAAAATATTTGGAATCAAGTGGCTGCTTTTTGTTATCCTCTTTGTGAGTGATAGAGGAAGATCTTTAAAATGACACTCCATTTTAGAAATGCTTTATGACGTTATAAGCTTTTTGTCACATCAACAGACTGCTCCCAGAGAGAGAGAGAGAGAGAGAGTGTTTGAGTCAAGGCCTGATGAGTTTAACTTGCTTATATTCAGGAGAATAAGTGTGCAAGAAATTACAAGGCAGTGCCTGACAAAACAAGAAGACATTTCGATCAGTGGGGGAAACAGAAATCTCCACGCCTCTCTCTGTCAATAGAACTTCAACCTATCCTTTATTCAGCCTTTAAGAAACGTATTGATTCATGTGTGGCAATTAAAGCAGTGGGTCAGTGCTATCGACTCTTATTGTAGAGGACTCCACTGCCAATTACCTCTATTAAGCATTTACGGGTTTTGTGATGTACCCTTGAAGAAGCCTGAGCTCTGTTGTTGCTTGGCAAAAAGAAAGATACAGGACAAGGAGAAATAATTGGTTTGCTTGCGAAGGCCAAGTACAGTTTTTAATCAAAGCCAAGCAAAACATGCATAGAAGTATGAATCGCTTCACGTTTGAATTAGAGAGACGTGGCAGATGGAAATTGCATGGGGATTGTCTGGCTCTACCGTGTGTAGCTCTGAAGGTCACGTTTGAAAGTGTGTCAAAACTGACGGCCCTAAAGTAAAGTTTGCGGTCTCTCATTTGTAGCAGATCTGTGAGCCTCGTCTGCTAGGATGACGGTAATTGGAATAGCAGGTGTCTTGGTATTTCTTACATCCGGTTACAGTGCGAACTATGACTGTAATAATGAATGGAAATTTAGATAATTACCAATGTGAAAAACAGTATCCATCAAAATTCATCTTGATTTAGAAAATCAGTGGGCATCAGAGAGGATGCAGTGGTGCTACTTTCAAATGTCATTTGTCACCCACAGAGACCGTCCAAACACAGCAGACTCCTGTGGGTCAGTAAAACCTCTTCAAAAGGGCAGTGGAGAACATTTTCTTAAAAATGTTGCATCGCATTTCAAACTAATGCAGTAGGTGTCTCAATGATTATGTTTACATGGACATCAGTAATCTAACTATTTGCCTTAATCTGAGTAAGACAATAATATTCAGTTCAATTCATCCTTATTTGTATAGTGCTTTTACAATGTGGATTGTGTCAAAGATTATAGTAAATTCAAAATGTCAGTTAAGTTGAGTTAGGTTAAGTTACGTTAAGTTCAGCTCAGTTCAGTGTGGTTTAATATTCACTGCTGAGAGTCCAAACACTGAAGAGCAATCCATTGATGCGCAGCTCTACAAGTACCGAACCATGCAAGCCAGTGGCGACAGCAGCGAGGAAAAAAACGCACCAATTGGCGAAAGTGAAGGATAAAAACCTTGAGAGAAACCAGGCTCAGTTGGGCATGACCATTTCTCCTTAATATGACTAAGGTGTTCACACGAGTTGCTTATCGAATGTTTTCATGATCCCGTTTTACATGTTATAGCACATAAATCGATTAGCATCATTGTGTCACCACCAAGCGGCAACCTGCTGCTCTCCCTCGGGAAGCCAATACGCAAGTAACTAAAACTGCAATTCATCGACTTGCCTTTGGGGGCTGGCTCCAGGAAATCCAGATGTTCTGAAGTTTCTGACTGCATTGGTAAATTGTCTATTTTACAGCTGATAAAAACATGTTTATAGCCTGGTACAAAAGATGGTTTTGGTGCATCTAGCTAATATTACCCTTCATGACAACTGTGAGGGGGGTGAATTTTTTTTAGAACTCATGCGTTTCATTTTTATTAAGTTTTATTAAGTCTGCATAATTAAGGGCTTGAGACTTGAGTGACAGCTAAGTCTCGCTGCCTCATCACCTCAGCTGATTCCGGCTGATTAGCCGCTGAACTCGGCATATACTGTATATCATAGTCTTGTGTTGTTTTATGTGGCTTTACACTGTCAATTGCCTTTTGGAATTATTTCCTACAATTATCAGATAATATGGCATGCTGTTCAAGTTGCCTCCATTTCCCAGGTGAGTGAAATGATATACTTATATATCATCTCTATAAAAGTATTTGTTTTACCTAAGATAATTTATTATTTATAATTTTCTTCAGAACTTAAATGCACTCCAGAATCTGACAGATTGTTTAGCATCTGAAATGTTGTCATACAGTTTTATGCTTGGATTTCATCAATAGCCTTGCATTTACTAACACAGACTATATTAGACTATATAAGTGTTTGGAAGTAATTTGCGTTTTCCTCCTGTAGAAAAACGTCATAAGAACAATGTTTAGTGGCTCAATGTATTACAACAGCGTTTTTTAAAGACTAAACACTTTATTGATATAGTATACAACTAAGCTCATGTGGTCAGAACACAAACAAGTTGCAGGTAATGAAGTATTAAGCGTTTCTCCCAAAGAAAAGCCTGTCAATTTCTGTGTAGTTCGATTATGACTTTAGTCAGATTAAGGTAATCAAAAATCGCTGTTTACATGGTAGACTCATAATTAGAGTATTGTCTTAATCATATTAAAATTGGTGTCCAAGTAAATGTACTTAATGACTTGCTAACCTCATGTAAAATCAGGGCTGTCAATGAATTATTATTTTAAATTTTTTTTTTTTTTAAAAAACAGCCCTCGTGTGATCGTGCTAAACTATAGCCTTTATACAAGGTGTTTTTGCCTAATGTCTTTTGGGAATTTAGGGGTATATAACTGCATTCTATATGCTCCAGCATGCAGTGAGCGTTTTTTTCTAAATCATGTTCATCAGTGCTCAACTTTACAAAATGAGATGACATAAATAGGTCTGGGGAGGGGCAGGTGCATTAAATGTGTTACATTTTTTAACACATTATCTTTTCTCCAATAACTAATTAATTTCATTAATGGGTTAAATCTACAGTGCTAATGTCAGTTAGTGAACATTATGAGAAAATGTAATGTTAAACAACAGATTCCAATTAAATGAACAAAAAATGTCTTTAATACCTGAGTGTGTGTGGGAGGCAGGCCTTTCCGACCGTAGACTCCCACCAGTGCCCCTCTCTGGACAGAGATGTTAAACTTGAGGGATTGCGGCTGGTCAATGAAGAGCTGAGTGCGCCAGAAAGTTCCAGGAGGGACGTCCTGTACTGCTCTTCGGCCCACATCCACCTCGCCCGTGTCTATAGTGTTGTTCTCTTGAAAGTAGACTTCTAGAGAAAGATGACATTTGTTAGAGACATGTATATTTATGCTAATTACTTACTGGAAGAGATGTAAACCGTTTCTTTTCACACCATGTAATCTCTTCCTTTGAAATACTGCGGTCAAGCGAATGACTGATGAAGAACAAGCTAATCGTAACTGTAAGCAATTTCCCTCTTCTATATGATCTCCCTCTGGTTGTATACAAAGACATAATTAAAAAATGATGTGTGGAGGGCCATGTTGAGCCATGACATTTTTGGCATTGCAAGGAAGTTTGATTCATGCTTTGATAATCGTTAGTGCATTGTTTACAGGCAATGGATTCCATTTGTAATCATGTTAGTGCTGTGACAGTAGGAATGGAAACCAATAACATTTTAGAAACCAGCAGCAGGGACTGTAATCAACAATACAGTAGCTTGCTCGCATCACAGTCACAAATGGTTGTTTAAACAGATTAGTTAATCTAAAATTTTTTTTTTTTTTGTTCTGTTGAACACACAAACATATATTTTGAAGAATGTTGTAAATCTGTAACCATTGACATCCATAGTGAAAACAATACCAAGCCAAGTTACAGGCTACAGGTTCCCAAAATTCTTCAAAATATTTTCTGTTGTTTTCAATTAAACAAAAAAACTCAAACTTGTTTGGTACAAGTCAAGGTTGAGCAAATGACAGATTTTTTTTTTTTTTTGAGTGAAATATCCCTTCAATATGTTCAATAAAAATGATAAGCAACCAATTGTGTCCAAAGGTAACTCTGAAATACTGATGGTGATTATCCGGCTCTATCTAATGAAATGGTCTGTGAATTCCTCCATTAGCAGCATATTATAAATGTTTGTGTGCCAATGTTCTTGTGACTCTTACTATAGCCTCAAGTGTGATCAAACATTCATGAGGTAAACCAGAATAATCTAATGTCAGAAATCATTAAATCACTTCACATGGCAGTTAATTACCATCTTTAAACCAATGCTTTCTGACCCACGCTCCCAAGATAAGCATTAAGACTGTAAAATTGCACAGAAAAGAGTAAAGAAAAAACAACAACACGTTTTATAAAAATACAATTATACTTTATAAAACATTTTTTATTTATTTGTAGCTGTGGGGTGATTTTCCCAAAAGCATCATTAGCCAACTACTTTCCATCGTTAGCAAAACTGTTCAACAATTCAATGTTTCTTAGAATCATAGTTCTTAATGAACATTCGCAATTGGCATTGCAAAGTTGTGCAGTAAAAACAACAGCTCTAGCCTATGGTCAATGCACAGTTTCTTATTAGTATGATTTTAATGTTCTCGATCAACATAATCATGCTAACATTATGCAAAATGCATTCATATTTCATGGTCTTTTAGAAAGTCAAGAAAAGAAAAATGCATTTTTAAAATAGTGTGCAATTGTGAATGCATTTACTATGTGCTGCTATTAAGTCAAGGCAAAGCAACATTGGTAATTTAAAGTAATTCAAGAAAATAAACGATTAAAAGAACTAAAAATGATTAATAACAGATAAAAACAGATTAAAATGTGTTGTAACAGGTTTTAAAGGAATGAAAAAAAAAAATAAAGACATAATAGTGTGACATGTCGGACATAGCACAGTGCTCATTCAGTAAAGGAACATCTATAAACAGATGTGTTTTAAGTTTTGATTTGAATGTGCCTAATGTACAAGCACATCTGATAATTTCTGAAAGCTGATTCCAGCAGCAGGGGGCGTAGTAGCTGAAGGTCGATTCACCCTGCATTGAATGAATTCTTGGAATTTCTAATTTACTTGATCCTATGTCTGTAATGTATAGAGGTCCTAGGCCATTTAGTGATTTATAGACAAGTAGTAGGTTCTGGTCAGAATCCTGGCAGCAGCATTCTGGTTGATCTGCAACTGTCTGACTGTGTTTTTGGGAAGGCCCGTGAGGAGTCCATTACAGTAATCCATTCTGCTGGTCATAAAAGCATGAACAAGTTTCTTTAAGTCCTCACTGGAAACAAAGCTTCTAATTCTTGCAATGGTTTTGAGATTATAGTATGCTGATTTAGTCACTGCTTTGACATGACTACTGAAACTCAGATCTGACTCCAGAATCACACCAAGATAAGAGCCAGCAGCACAACACACAATGCTTACTCTTTCTTTTTACAGCTTTTTAGCACACACAAGTGTTTTAGGACATTCATATGGTTACAGTTTAACCACTGAAGTCACATGGAATGTTTTGACAATGGCTTTGGTTTCTTTTCTGGACTTTGAACATCTCAGTGCTGTTGACATCTATGAAGGATGAGGGAGGTATTGAATTAAATCTAAAATGTCTGAAATATGTGTTCAAAGGCAAACAAGGGTCATCCAACAACCCAAAACAAAAACAAATAATTAATATTAGCTTGAGTAGTTTTAGAATATCTGATTTCACGAAGCTCAGCCACAAATGCAGTTGTCAAGAGTATCCAATTGCGGTAATGTAACAGATCAACAGTAAATGAAGTGATTTGACTCTGCAGCGCTTCCTTTAACAAGCGGGAAACCTAATGTCTAGACATTACACACACAAGCGCACAACAAACTCACCAACAGAAGCTTCGGCATATTCCAGCGCCTAACAACACGTTACAAGGCAGCACAGCGGAATGGAGCGGTAATGGGAGAAGGAGAAAAGGCTATGCTCATATGCTAGCTAATGGAGAGCAGCTGCCATTAATACTGCATTAATTATTATTGCGTAATTTCATAGCACGCGGGCACTAACCGCACGCGTGTTGCTAATGCAGTCAGCCGGCTACATAAAGAGCACATTGGAGTGAATGAAAGAGTAATTAGAGAGGACTTGCTGACTGTTAGTTTTAATGTGAGCTCGCCTGTGGCCCTAAATGCTCTACGGAGCAAAGAGAGAGAAGCCATCTGTGAAGCTCTGATCAACAGTATTGTCCACAGGATAAAAAAAGAGGAGATAGTGCGTTTAAAGAATGCCAGTAGAAAAGGGATTTGCTTTCCGTGTGTGCCAGGGATGCCTGGGGTGTTTCTTGGACATGGATATCGAACTGGCATTTGCCCATGAGAATCGCAGAGAAGTAGATGGTTTGTTTTGGCTTGATGCAAAGACTCCCTAAAGCCCTCTACTTCTCTTTCTATTTCTCTCTCTTGAGCTTCCCTCCTCATCTCAGCCATGCAATCTGCCAAACCGTCTTGATCTGTGCTGTTTAAATGTGTGCGCATGTTTCTGTGGGCAAGACACAGAATAACATTCAGTGCTGCTGTAAGCATATTTTTCTGTATGCCACGTATAAAATATCAGTGCTATCTGACAGATATCACCGAAATGGATGTCCTTAGAAATGACACTTGTCACTGTGAGCGTGTCTAGTTTTGTAAACAGTGAAGGGTATTTGTTCTTTTTGTTGGCACAGAAATGACATGCTGGCCTTTTAAAAGAACAGTTAAAAATAACAAAGTAAGTCAAAACTATATTGTTCAAATATATTTTAATATGAAAATAAAATTAACCCAAACATGTCTTATTTTTTTATTGAACAAATTCTAACAAAATTAGCTCAATTTACGAATATTAATGATTAATAACAGGTTATTATTAATTCTGAATATTCAGAATTAACTTATAGTTATTTTAACAAGATAAATATATCTCCTTGTGAAGTAAAGGAATAGTTTTGGAAGTTTTATTAAACTTTAATAAGCTGGTAGCAAGAATCTTTTGTCGCTAAAGTGACCGTTTCTGTGAGGCAAACAAAAACAATCCAACATGGTTATAGTGTTGATTTAATGATTAAGGAACAACTGTACGGTACAAAAAATACAGAAAAGCAAGGAAAATAGAGAATTGAGATAAAAGAATGGCAAATTCCACTCAGATTCAGACGACTAATAAAAAACCACCAAGTATTGATAAACACCTTATTCAAGAGTTCACACTTAGATAATGCGCAACTGAGATAGCAGGTTTGGCATTCTGTCCCGGGAGAGAACCCTGAGCTCGGAGATAGATGAGCCCAAGGTTCCCGCCTGGTCAATGAGCGTTAGGAGGGATACGAGATCAGGTGTTTCTTGAGTGCCCCCCTTAAATTCAGGCTAATATCTGATAGATTATGTATGTATGCGTTAAGTGCTTATGACTGTATTATAATGCATGTTTTTTAGACTGTGGGAGGAAACCGGAGGACCCGGAGAAAACCCACGCGAACACGGAGAGAACATGCAAACTCCGCCCAGGGAGTGCCGACTGGCTCGATTATAATTTGAACCTGTGGCCTTCTTGCTGCGAGGCATCGGTGCTAGCCACTGAGCCACCGTGTTGCCCAATGATAAAAGAGGAGGAGGGAAGGATAG
The DNA here is from genome assembly GCA_903798195.1 of Danio kyathit. Lineage (NCBI taxonomy): Eukaryota > Metazoa > Chordata > Actinopteri > Cypriniformes > Danionidae > Danio > Danio kyathit. The sequence goes on along the minus strand of LR812519.1, from coordinate 49,279,599 downwards.
TGGGAGGGGGTGGAGGGTTTCCAAAAACGAAGATATTGAATAGAGTTTAGGAAGGGTATTTATAGTAGTTTAGAATGATCTGATAGGCTAGCTAATGATTAGCGATGAGGATCAGCTGTAGTCGATCATATCACGTGCTCCTCTCGAAATTAGTTTGTGAAACTTCACAAAGGAGGACAGCCTAAAACCCATATAAAGAAATACTTGTATCACTCTCTCTCGTCTCTTGTTGTTTCTCTGATGCATGGAAGATGAAGTCTTAAAAAGTCCTTTTGTTGTTTGCATAGAGTTTGCTGTGCAGATTGGAGTATACGCAAGGCATGATCTTTAACTAAGTTTATACTTGCTGGAAATTAAGAAACGTAGACTCAGGCGAGTCACGGATTGCTAGTGCGGGTCAAATTTTAAAGCATTACAGTATGTTGGTCACACCTATTTTAGACTGACTGACCAATGGGGTGAGAAGAAAAGTCGTGCGGGAAACTCTTGTCTCTGGGCTGCTCACATGCATAATGAGAATCCACCCTGAAGGGACGGATAAACTTTAACCCACAGTATCAAAGAATGTAAGCTGTATAAGTTATTATCATGAATTCAGCATCATGTGTTGTGAAATAAAAGGAGATACCAAACATGACACTTTAAACACACATTAAGCAGAATTAAACACAATTAAATGTATGAAAAGTCTGTTGCAGGGGGGTTGATCTGATTTCCTTCAAACCTTTTGAAGTTTGTATTGATGAGGCAGTGAGGTTTCTGTTCAGTCTCTCTTAAGATAACGATGGCACATAGAGATGGGAGGGAGTCACCTTTCTGGCACCATTCGCAATAAAAGTGTTTGAACAAAAGCACTCCAAGTTGATGTATTTTGGCTAGGGAGGAGGAATCAAAGAATTGCATACAACCTCAACACTACAAAACATATAAAAACGGGTCATTCAGTCTGACAGCCTATAGTGTAGCTGTATTTTATATACAGTAAACAATTATAATAAGAGTAATACTATAATAATCATGAAATTATAATAGATTTTGTCTGAACTCAATTACTAGCTGTGGACACAACAGTATCATGAGAGCATATATTTGAATAATCTAATAACTACTGCTCTTTCATCCCGAACAAATTAAAAGAAAGGAGAGTTGACAGATGACAAGATGCTTGTGACAGCATTTGTACTCAAGTACTCAGTCACGGCCATTCAGCTATACACAAACATGTCAAACATGTCAAAAAGGGGCCTCATTTTTAATTTTGTCAGTGGATACGGTGTGACTTTCGCCAGTGTCTCGCTATACGACTCATTAGACAGCAATTTGCTCCAACACTGCACACATGCAATGACTTTCTGTCCACAGCCGCAAAAGAGTCAAGACTCTGGAGGCACTCTTCCTTTCAAACGGCTAGACGGAGCGTAGCTGAATGGAACTGAACACAGGTTCTTTAAAAGAACTATTTTTAACTTGACACATCATATTAAAAATGCAACTGGGTACTAAGTGCTGTCAAGAACTGCTGTAGACAAAATTACAAAAATGTACATCAGTGATAGCATTTTCCATCACCGAGCAATTTGTGCAGTTTAAATTGATTTCCAGGGGAATTTTGCACTTTTATAAGAGCGTTATAATACAATGTTTAGGCCAAACTCTGTAGATTTTTATTATAAATGAACATTAGAACAGCAGTAAACTACAGGTATTTTAGCAATCAAATGAAATCAAGTATAAAATTGCAAGAAGGTGACAGCAAGTCACTATTTTAATGAGCGAGTCAATTTATTATTCATTCAACTGATTCAATAAATGGCCGACTCATTCAGTGGCAGTCTTGATGAATGAATCATTAAATCGTTTGGCCACCCAATTTGTTAAGAAATGCTGATTTGCTGAGGATCAAACAACTGATTGTCAATGACTCAGTTATTGAATAGATTCATTTAAAGGAATAATGAATTGCTATTGTGCACCCTTGTTTTGTACAAAACCAATATAGAGATTTTTTTATCTTTTGATCACAACTGAGGACATTTTTGAAATGTTGGCTTTTAGCATTCTTCAAGATATCTTCGGTATATACACTAACGCCCACTGTATTAGGTACACATGTCCAACCGCTCGTTAACGTGAATTTGTAATCAGCCAATCACATGGCAACAACTCAATGCATTTAGGCATGTAGACATGGCCAAGACGATCTGCTGCAGTTCAAACCGAGCATCAGAATGGGGAAGAAAGGTGATTTAAGTGACTTTAAACATGGCTTGGTTGTTGTTGCTAGATGAGTTGGTCAGAGTATTTCAGAAACTGCTGATCTACTGGGATTTTCACACACAACCATCTCTAGGGTTTACAGAGAATTGTCTGAAAAAGAGAAAATATCCAGTGAGCGATAGTTCTGTGGGCACAAATGTCTTGTTGATGCCAGAGGTCAGAGGAGAATGGTCAGACTGGTTTGAGTTGATAGAAAGGCAACAGTAACTCAAACTAGAATTGTACATTTCCTAAAGAAAATGTGAATGGGGTTTGCGTGGCAAATCGATGGGGTAAAATGAATCACTGAACTGGGCAAAAGCAATGGAGTGCTAAGAAATGGACAAATATGTGTTCATGCAGTTGCTAGGGTATTCTAAATGGTTGCTAGGCTGTGGCAACGCCGTTTTAATGAGTGAAAACAAAAGCAATTTTATCAGCCTGCATCAAAAGCGGCCAAACCCTGCCTTTCTATGATGTTCCCGTGCTGAAATATGGCTTGTTTATGCTGTAAAGTGGTTGTTGGGGGCCCTAAAGTGGTTGCTAGGGAGTGTCTACAAATTTGTTATATCACTACTTAATACCGACTTGACAGGCCGAGTAAAATGAGCCCACTCCCAAGCCTCTACGACTCTGTAATCTAGATATCGATGTCAGCCATTTTGTGGCAATGTTAAGCCTATGGGAATTTTTGGATGTCAGCCATTTTGTGCCAATGTTAAGTTTATGGTGTTGCTAGGTGGTTGCTATGGTGTTCTGAGTGGTTGCTAGGTGGTTGCTAAGGTGTTGCTAGGTGGTTGCTAGGGTGTTTTGAGTGGTTGCTAGGTGGTTGCTAAGGTGTTGTTAGGCGGTTGCTAGGGTGTCCTTAGTGGTTGCTAGGTGGTTGCTAAGGTGTTGCTAGGCGGTTGCTAGGGTGTCCTAAGTGGTTGCTAGGTGGTTGCTAAGGTGTTTCTAGGCGGTTGCTAGGGTGTTCTAAGTGGTTGCTAGGTGGTTGCTAAGGTGTTGCTAGGTGGTTGCTATGGTGTCCTGAGTGGTTGCTAAGGTGTTGCTAGGCGGTTGCTAGGGTGTTCTGAGTGGTTGCTATGTGGTTGCTAAGGTGTTGCTAGGCGGTTGCTAGGGTGTCCTGAGTGGTTGCTAGGTGGTTGATAAGGCGTTGCTAGGTGGTTGCTAGGGTGTCCTGAGTGGTTGCTAGGCGGTTGCTAAGGTGTTGCTATGCGGTTGCTAGGGTGTCCTAAGTGGTTGCTAGGTGGTTGCTAAGGTGTTGCTAGGGTGTCCTAAGTGGTTGCTAGGTGGTTGCTAAGGTGTTGCTAGGTGGTTGCTAGGGTATTCTGAGTGGTTGCTAAGGTGTTTCTAGGGTGTTGCTAGGGTGTCCTGGGTGGTCGCTAAGCACTTACTGAGGCATTACTAGGCCGTTGCTAGGCGGTTGCTAGGTGGTTGCTAAGCGGTTGCTAGGGTAATTTGGGTGGTTGCTAGGCAGTTGCTAGGGTACCCTAGGTTGTTACTAGGCAAGCCTCACATACATGCTTGGTCATTTGTTTATACCTAGTAAGCATTTATAGCAAGTTACAGCACTTGGCTAGTCAATATTAGCATGTAGCTAGTCACTGCTAGCATGTGTAGCATATAGGAAGTTCCGTTTGCTAGCATGAGCCAAACGAGCCAATCCCCATGTCTCTACGATGTTCTGATGCTGAGATATAGCTGTTGATAAATGGTTGCTAGGGTACTCTGTTTTGTTGCCATGGGCGTGGTTACAGAGTGAAGTTGAGTGTGGTTGGTTGCCTAAGTCAAATGAGCCAACCCCCAAGTCAATAGGACACTGCTATGCAAAGATATGCATCAAAGCCTATTATAATGGAAGTCTAAGGAATCAGTTTGGGGGCGTGGCTTGTGAGCTTCATTATCATATTGAGATGCTTATTGGTTGTCTGAGTCAAATGAGCCAACCCCCAAGTCAATAGGACACTGCTATGTAAAGATATGCATGTAGGCCAGTTATAATGGCAGTCTATGGGATCAGTTTGGGGGCGTGGCTTGTGAGCTTCATTATCATATTGAGATGCTCATTGGTTGCCAGAGTCAAATGAGCCAACCCCAAAGTCAATAGGACACTGCTATGCAAAGATATGCATGAAGGCCAGTTATAATGGCAGTCTATGGGATCAGTTTGGGGGCGTGGCTTGTGAGCTTCATTATCATATTGAGATGCTCATTGGTTGTCTGAGTCAAGTGAGCCAACCCCCAAGTCAATAGGACACTGCTATGCAAAGATATGCATGAAGGCCAGTTATAATGGCAGTCTATGGGATCAGTTTGGGGGCGTGGCTTGTGAGCGTCATTATCATATTGAGATGCTCATTGGTTGCCTGAGTCAAATGAGCCAACCCCCAAGTCAATAGGACACTGCTATGTAAAGATATGCATGTAGGCCAGTTATAATGGCAGTCTATGGGATCAGTTTGGGGGCGTGGCTTGTGAGCTTCATTATCATATTGAGATGCTCATTGGTTGTCTGAGTCAAATAAGCCCACCCCCATGTCTCTATGACACTCCTATGTAATGTTATTGATGTGGGACATTTATAATGGAAGTCAATGAGATCAGCAATGGGACGTCCCAGCCCATGTTAAGTCAATGAGGCAGTTATTAAGGGTCCTTAAAAGGTTTGGGGGGGCGTGGCTTGAGAGCTTCATTATCATATTGAGATGCTGGTTGGTTGCCTGAGTCAAATAAGCCCACCCCCAAGTCTGTATGACACTGCTATGTAATGTGATTGACATGTGACATTTATAATGGGAGTCAATGTAATGAATGGGAGTCAATGGGCCATGTTAAGTCAATGGGACCACTTTGGGACGTCCTAGCACCCCAGGGGTACAACTTATAGCCCGTTTCGGGGTATGTTCCCACTTAGGCTGCAACCCTCTACAGATGTTGTGAATCCCATATTTCTATGAAATTCACACTCGGCGCAGTGATTCGTCAAAATTCGGCTCCATGTTAAGTCAATGGGAGATTTGGGACCCCCTAGCCCCCCAGGGGTACAACATTTACCCCCTTTCGAGGTATGTACTTATGCGGGCTGTGGCCCTTTCGACATGTGGCGAATCCCATATTTCTACGAAATTCCCTCTTGGCGCTATGATGATTTCCGGGAATAGTATTTACCGTGCTCTAGAAAAATGAATGGGAGTCAATGGGGCCAATGTAAGTCAATGGGGGACCACTTTGGGACGTCCTAGCACCCCAGGGGTACAACATATACCCCCGTGCGGGGTATGTTCTCACTCAGGCAGCAACCCCCTACAGATGTTGTGAATCTCATATTTCTATGAAATTCACAGTCAGTGCTGTGATTCGTCAAAGTTGGGCTCAATGTTAAGTCAATGGGATTTTTGGGGGGGGGTTTTTTGGCCCCTGCGGGGCCAAAAAACCCCCCACCCCTTATAAAAGTCATAGCACACCATTCCCGATAAGACCGGACGATTTGACCCCACTTTGAAGGGTCTGGGACAAAAACTGCGGGACGAGTTACGCGCCGAAAAAGCGCACGGAAGAAGGAAGAAGAAGAAGGAAGAAGAATAATAGTAAGAGCTGACTTTGCCTAGAGCATAGTAAGAATGGACTTTGCCTATGGCAAACCCCATTAATAACCACTCATTTCAACCAGGGTATGCAAAAGAGCATCTCTGAATACACAACAGGTCCAACCTTGCGGCGGATGGGCTACAGCAGCAGAAGACCACACCAGGTGCCACTCCTGTCAGCTAAGAACAGGAAACAATTCGCACAGGCTCACCAAAACTGGACAATAGAAGGTTGGAAAAACGTTGCCTGGTCTGATGAGTCTCGATTTCTGCAGCAACATTTGGATGGTAGGGTCAGAATTTGGCATCAACAACATAAAAGCATAGATCCATCCTGCCTTGTATCAACAGTTCAGGCTGCTGGTGGTGGTGTAATGGTGTGGGGGATGTTTTCTTGGCACACTTTGGACCCATTAGTACAAACTGAGCATTGTGTCAACGTCACAGCCTACCTGAGTATTATTGCTGACAATGTCCATGCCTTTGGGAGCATCTTTGGTATGTGTTGGAACGAGAAATTCGCATCATGGATGAGCAGCCGACAAATCTGCAGCAACTGCGTGATGGTATCAAGTCAATATGAACCAAAATCTCTGAGGAATATTTCCAGTACCTTGTTGAATATATGCCACAAAGGATTGAAGCAGTTCTGAAGGCAAAGGGGCTCCAAGCCAGTGCTTGTAAGGTGTACCTAATAAAGTGGCCGGTGAGTGTATATACCTTTAAAAAAATGATGCATGATATCTATATTTGCATTTTACAAATGTATTTAACAAATTTAACAACATTACTACTGATACAGATATCCCCTATTTCAGAAATACTGTATTTTACAGAAATATTGATAAAATAATTAATCATTGATACATTTTAAACTGAATTATGAACTAAATACCAATATAAATTGATCAAATTTGCTTGACCAGACCAACTTCAGCTTAGAACAGCAATGTTCATAAATCCATGAGTCTCCCAGTAAAGATATCTTAGGGAAACATTTTATTTTCTTTACTTTGAATGTTCTTAAATATTTCCTAACGTTTACGCATGAAAACATTACATTTTGTAAAGAATATTTAAGACTTTAAGACAGCAGCATTTTCTCACAAACAGTAGTTCTCAATGCAAACAACGGAACAAAGATTCCCCCCCCAACCAATTGTTTCCAACATTGATGCACAAAATAAATTCAAGACACCTTAATATGATCGATCTCCTCTCCCTCTCTTTCTCTGCCCTCCACCTGTCCTCGATTTCCCTTTTAATTCATTTGTTTCTGCCTCTCTCACTTCATACCTATTACTCACTCCCTTCTCAACACTTCATCCATATGCTTTCATTTTCATCACCCGTCTCTCTCTCTCACACCATTTCTGATGGGCACTGAGAGATATTAACATCACCACGTGCGATTTTGCCAAGTGTCTTCCCTTGTTCCAAACACATTCAGCTGCAGATTTAGCGCCTCTTTATGACTTTCAGAAAAGTCACTTGAGCAGTTTTTAATTCACTGCAGCCTGTGGAAGTGCATCTGCGTGTGCATTAGGCGAAGTGGTGGTATATTCATTAAGAGCGTGTCATGCTCGCCTCTCTTAGTTACTGCATAGGGACTGAATACACAGACGCTCAGATGATTTGTTTCAGAATGGTGCAGCACATAAATAAGGCCCTGCGAAACAATGCTAAATGCGACATTACGTTCCACCTCCAGGCACAGGAGATAAAAATAGGATTAAATTCAGTTTCGAGTGCAAGAAAGCAGCTTTCATACATCTGTGTGAGGATGGCGAAGTCTCTGAAGGGTGTGTGTTTGAATACAAAGGAGAGTGCGGAGTACAGCAAATTATGTTCTGAAAATTAAAATGGCTGGACTGCTTTCATTTCGCAGTGTTTATGGAAATCAATCTCTTAAAAAACAGCAAGCCCTCATATGCTAATGTCATTCCCTGCAGTCCTGGTTGCACAAGAACGCATGCACATCTGAAGAGAGGCAGGTAATCTAAAGCACATCCTGTCATTTAGGACAGAAGTTGCACTGAGGCTATTGTCCCTGCTTTAAGCACACACACACACACACACTTGAAGCTCTGCTATGGAGTGAGTGGTTTTGGGTCACCTGTCTCTCAAAGAAAGGTGAACTGCATTTGACAACGGCTGGTCTTCAGCTCAGTTATTACTTGCTATTTCTTCAATGGAGAAGAAGAGACAGACAAACGAGTGAGAGTGTGTAGATATTTCAAAGGGTCTACAGCAGGTATGTAAGTCAAACATTGCTACATGTTCAATCGGTCAGTGAGAGCATGGGCTCTAATTGAACGATTGAATCACATGTCTAAAGTGCATAGATACACTATGTGCAAGTCCAAATCCACTTTTGCTGTTTTATATGGGAAAATGGTTGATCTAAAGATGCTAACAGATGTTACCCATGACCTACAATTTCAACACTTTAACCCTGGGTCTACTGGACTCGAATATCCTGTACATAATATAAATGTGCAGGAAGGTATACAGTGCGTTGTCATTAAAACATTATCATGATTTATAGAAAATGAGCCAAGATCAAGGAGTCTGATATATGACAAAGTCTTTTTTATATTTGTAAAAAATGAAAATGGGTTCCACAAACATGAACACCATACAGGGCTTAAGCCACAATCAGCCACGGGGCGTCAGAGTCAACACTTCCCATTCACTTTGAATGGGTGACGTAAAGTGTTGCCAAACTGAATTGTGGATCCATCAACTGCAGAAGTTGGAAATTCTCAACTTTTCAAGCGTCAATGGAAGCATCAGTCAATCAGATCGCTTTATGCAAATACCCCAGCTCAGACAGTAGCTGATTGCGGACTATAATTTAATTGGCTGACGCTGCTATGATGATCGCGTCAGCCCCACTTCATACACGCCTTTCCTTAGGCGTTGCCTCTGAAGCCCCATGTGAATTGGCCGTTAATGAGTTATGGGTGTGTTTTGGGCCTAGCAAGCATTAAACCAAGGGTCTCATCACCTTTAGGAGAGAGTTGGAGTCTTGCCATTTTGCATTTACTAATTACATGTTGGACTTTGTAGGTAGAAAATTTGAACATTTCAGATTATTGAACCATTCAGATCCTTTAACTTTTTATATTTAAAGATGTTTGTGTGTCACTGTATGTGTAATAACGCATGAACCTGCATACAGGTGCATTTCACTAAATATGCTCTATATAAAAATAAATAAATAATTCACCTTAACATTTTCTATTTAAACAACATGGTGCAGGATGTGAAAATGATACCTGCACCGAGCTGAAATGAGCAAAAAACGATTGTGCCGTGCCTGGAGACGCATTGCACCATGTGTATTATACACTCTCAGAAATAAAGGTACACAAGCTGTCACTGGGGTGGTACCTTTTCAAAAGGTACAAATTTGTACCTTAACGGTCCATATTAATACCTCAAATGTACATATTAGTACTTAAAAAGTACAAAAGTGTTCCTCTTAAATTTTTTAGGTACTAATATATACTTTTGAGGTACCAATATGGACTCTTTAAGTACAAATGTGTACCTTTTGAAAAGGTACCACCCCAGTGACAGCTCACGTACCTTTATTTCTGTGAGTGTAGGGAAATATATATCTATGTGGATTTGCTGTATCCGCTCTATTCATGTCTGTGTGTGGGCAGTTTTTTAACCTTGTGCAGATGAAATGTCTCAAAATCTTATTATAAAAATATTAATTTTGACAAAAGCTTGCAGGGGCATACTTGTGAGGATAAATGGTTCATGAAATAGCGAAATAATGTGTTAATTAACTGGAAAAAAATTCTATAAGACGTGTTTACAGATAGAGGTCACGGTTTGTTGTTATGTATAATTATACTGCAGTTAGTTCCAGTTCATTTAAGAGGATAAAAACTGATTTTTTATTTATAGTATAAAATCCATATAACATTAGGAGTCGTGTTGTATTTCTTGTGTCAGAATGCTTAATTAGCTTACATTAACATCTTTTTCTGTATTTCAACAGAGAGCAACACTCTCGTTCTAATTGGACCAAGAAGATAAGGATGGATGAAATCAATGTTAAATAAGACAATAAAGACATAAAACATATCATAAGTATCACAAAACCAGCCATAAGTGTCCATTAGAATTTGAGAATTGAGATTCTAATGGTTTTAGGCATAAAAGAAAAATCAATAATTTCTACTGTTAAACCACTGAGTTGTGGCTATTTTCAAAATTTACCAGTAGAACATAAATTGTAATAACAATCATGCTTATACTGTATTTGTGATAGATTAAAAAGTAATCATAGTAAGTCATTGCATAGCACTTCACTAGTTGACTTCCGTTACACTCACCCCCCTAAACCTCACTCCCATCCCGGACGAGCCCCGACGTGTGACCCACTGGTCCGGCTGCACCCAACCCCGTCTGAGCTGGGATCGAAGGGTTGATTCTTTCTATGGGAGTCGGTTGCTCTAACAAGGAGGCTAAAGACCATGGCCTCTAGCTTCTTTCACTAGAGCACCTTTAGAGGTCAGAGGAGTGAGGTTTACCTGCATAGCACTTTGAAAAAAAATTTATATTTAAATGAACCCCAAAATTTTGCATTGTCACTTACTCTATAAATGTACTATGAAATCTTGTGTATATCTGCTATTTTGCCAACTCTGTCAAGAGCAGGTGACTCTAAAAATCAACTGGATCTAATATTTATGTCATTAAGTCTTGAAGAAGAATAGACGCAAAGTAAATAAAGTTACAGGTGCAAAAATATATATGTGCACATAGATACTGTACACATTTACTAATTGTAGGTTTTGCTCTGTTGTCTGTGTAAATGTGTGACAAGTCCTTCACGGACAGCGTCGGTGGTGTTGTTGCTGGGAACACGCACGCACAGATCAAGGTTAACTGAAGGAGCTGGGGGTGTTGCTGCTGTCTGTATTGATTGAGAGTAAGCCGTGTGATTGTACGCATTGCTGATGGCTTCATTAACTAGCTGCTCTTCTACAGGAACCCCGTCATTCTGTTTGGCCCTCACAGCAGACTAAAGACCCACCGCGGGAAGCTTTTGCCAAAGCAAATTTTCTTGCCCTCTTAATACATTAACATTGTCTTGCACTCAATGGCATACACATTTTTTATGTGTTTCAGTGAGAGAAAAAGCAAGACGCAGCTTGAGCTCAGAAACAAAAGACAGACTAAGCTGAATGCAAATTCTGCTGAAATAAACTTAACCTGATTGTGTCACTGCTGCTTAAGCGGAGATGAATGACTTCCCCTTTGCTGTGTTACTAAACAGCCACTGACGCCTATATAACTGCATCACGATCAATTTACCTGTAATTTATGACCAATTCATAAAAGCACATCCAATTTCCTAACTCTGCTGATGGCATGGTGAAGCATGAAAATATCCTATAACCGATGCAAAACATGCTGCATCACTGAAAGCGCGGACACGTCCATCACCTCAAGAACAAACACATTACTGTATGGCGCATCATCATAATGGCCTTCAAACAAATGGCCATCTATCTTCACAGCATGAGTGTGTGTCCCTCTGTGAGTGTGTGAGTGCTTGAATTAGTTCTTAAGTGAGGAAGACCTAGTGGGAATACACCTGCCTGTGGGTGGGAGAAAATGATAGCGCCTATTTATGTGAGGCTATTTATTTCTTATCATTTCGGTTATTTAGCATATGCTTTTAATCATGCTGTGCTGAATAACAAAAGCTATCAGCTGTATTTTAAAAGTGCAGTATGTAAGTTTAGGGGACGCAGTGACGCAATAGGTAGTGCTGTCGCCTCACAGCAAGAAGGTCGCTGGTTTGAGACTCGGCTGAGTCAGTTGGCATTTCTGTGTGGAGTTTGCATGTTCTCCTCGCGTTCGCGTGGGTTTTCTCCGGGTGCTCCGGTTTCCCCCCACAAGTCCAAAGACATGTGGTACAGGTGAATTGGGTGAGGTAAAATTGTCCGTAGTGTATGAGTGTGAATGAGAGTGTATGGATGTTTCCCAGAGATGGGTTGCGGCTGGATGCGTAAAACATATGCTCGATAAGCTGGCGATTCATTCTGCTGTGGCGACCCCAGATTAATAAAGGGATTAAGCTGAAAAGAAAATGAATGAATGAATGAATGAATGAGTATGTAAGTTTGACACCCAGTGGTTGAACTTGGTATTGCAAGCCTGGTTTAAAACATGCGCAAGCGCAGGTTGCCAAATTGATGACATCAACAGGAACGAGCCTGACTATCGAGACTAAAGGCTGATTTAAGTTTTCCAAATAAAAGCAACAGCATGCGACAGAAGGAATATTTTCCATATTAAATGTAGTTTTTGTCCTAACCAACACCTGAAATGTAGATTTAGAAACAGCTTCTATTTCTTGCAGCTGAACAACAGGATAAACTGGCAATGTTTACCTCAGGTACACCTCATGTACTTTATTCAGTGTTAAATGCTTATAATGTGAGTTTGAATGCCATTTTACATGAAATTTATTGTCATACTACTGAAAGCAGCAGCAGATCATACTCAGATCGTGAAAATAAAATAAATGTTTGAAATTGAACTTTAAAACTAGACTCACTGTAAACCAACACATATCAGTGATTCAGCATCTACATTTAATAATGTCAGAGAGGTTTAATATGTATTGATTAGATTATAAACCTTACCTTTTTTTGGAGTGCAGTAAGTGCGCTATTCTGTGTTTCTAAATGGCTGTATTTAAATTTCTGTTGTGTTTCGTCTGGTGCAAACAGCCAAATTGCTTATCGCTTAATTGATTTGTTACATATGGTATTTTTATGCTTTAGAAACGTCAAAAACGTACATACAGCACCTTTAAAGACCTCAATATACTTCAAACCAAATTGAAGAATGAACTGAAACAAAACCATTTCAATAAAAATCAGACAGAAATTAAGTTTTTTTTTTTTTTTTTTATGTATTTTTGAGTTTGTTTCGACAGATAAATGCAGCTCAGCTCAGATGCTTACGAAACTGTTCTTCTCTCACAGCCACCATCATTGTTGTGTTTAGGGGGACATTCAAACAGCGTGACAAATGTACAACTCCACCTAATGCAGTACTGGAGCAATAAATCATTAAACAATATTTTCAAATTTCCTTTTGCTCTTAACAAAGAATGAAGAAATAACTTTGTTTAAATATATCTGGGCTTTGATGTGAATCTTTTACTTTGCCACAGCTATGGCAAGAATCAAAGAATTTTGGTCGTGGCACCCTGTGTAGCTCTGCCCACAATGAAAACAAATTAAATATGCATTTGCAACAGTAGACAGAATACCTATTTAATCTGTCGTATTTGGAGGTTACAAAATAATAAAAATATTTTACTTTACAAATTAGTTTATTTTGCCATATCATATTTTAATTCGAATGTTACAAGCTTTACGAATTCTATTGCAGTCAGACACTGGCAGGCATGCATTAGTGAAAGCAAGCAGTTTTCTTTGTGCGCTGCATGTACTATCAGTGTACACATTCACACTGCCCATGTTTAAGACTGACAGCCGAATTTACACACTATTTATCAGAACAGGTGTTCAGGATGCCTTACAGCTTACAGGATTGAGTTAAATAACAGAAATCAATGTATAAATGAATAGCAGAAGTCAGCCCCCATTCTGTTCTCATGTTGGTAGCCATAGTGACAGTAAATATCAAAGATAGTGACTTCCATAACAGCGCCATGGCTTATCACAACTGACACGGTGTTATTTAATAAATAAGTCGAGGTGCGAGTTCATCCGTCAAAGCTTAATTAGCTGACAGTGGTTTTCAATTTTTAGGGTAGAGCGCAGCATGTGGGTCATGACCAGATGACAAAACTGATGGGAGCAGATCTGGAGGAGAGACATGGAATGAATGGAAAACCCGTAAATTAAACATATCTGTGTTTCTGTGAAACAACAGACGCTACATGAAAAAAAACACATGCATGAGATGCATTAGGCTGCATTTAAAATCTAATAATATGAAAAAGGACATTTTTTATGTCATTTAAAATAAAAATAAACAGAAAATAAAAGAAAAATAAACAATTAAAAATGAAAGATTATTTGTGATAAATGTATTCAAAAACATACATTTTTTTAATGCAATTTTACAAATTAAGCAAATGTAATTTTAAGGGGTGTACAGTTGGCATGAATATATATATTCATAGCTTAACATTAACTTTTTTGATCACCAGCCACTGTGGCTAGTAGATTTCCAACATTACTAGCTATGTACTATGTATTTAGCACAATAGAAAACACTGACAGAGAGTCTTATTCTGCTGCTGTGTGAATGTAGCCAGTGCATGTTCCTGAGTGCACAATAAAATGGCACTCCATTTCACTGGTCAGTGGGTTTGTGTGGCAGCTAATATTAGGGACAGAGTGAATCCTTCTTTCAAGAGCACAGACAGAGAGAGAGAGAGAGAGAGAGGAGGGAGGGGGAGGAGGGATATAAAAAAGAGAGAAAGATTCTGGGTGGAATGCCAGGGCATCTCAGAATCCACACTACTTAAATTCATGGTCTGAATGGTTCAGACAATCTTAAAACCCATTCATTGTGCATTCTGCACACACACAGCCCTATCATATACTCCTATTAAAACACTCTCTTCTTTGAACTTTATATTTTCACCTAAATGTGCTTTTTGGCTCATCATCCTGATTCCCAGAATGTTCCAGGACGTGTCTGCAAGCGCCGTGACAGCCGGCACATCAAAGCAGCCGCCCTGATACTGTAAGACTAGTGTTTAAATGCTGAGGAATGTAAGCCTGTTGCTCTCAAACACACTGAGAGGTTTATGCTCATCCCAGATCACTGAAATGCACATCCGAGTGCCAGTAAAGATGGCATAGTGCAAACAAAATGGTTTTGGAGTGTGTGATTTCCATTTGTGTGTGGGTGTGTTTGCGGCTCAGGAGGAGGGTCTGGTTAGGGTGTTTGTTTAGCTCCAGTTATGTTTATTTAAGGGAGTGTGGGTCTTCATGGCAGAGGGTCCTAGAGGTGTACTTGTGTAGGAGTGAGTCTGTTTGGTAATTTTCTCTAGCCTATTACTGTGTGTGTGTTCTTCTGCCTGTTTACTAAATGCAAATGTGTTTTTTTGTGCTAGAGAAGGGGCTTGAGCAGATTGTGCCTGTGCTGTATTCTGCATTTGTGCGTGAGCGGGTGTTTGTGGTTGACCCTTACTGTTCTCAGTAGACAGGGCAGTAACTGCGTTGGTTGCTGTGGAGTCAGATTTGACCTGGCCGTTCTCAAAAGCATAGCCCTCCGTCTCCTGCAGCTGCCAATTCAGTCCAAAGAGATGCATGGCTATAAAGAAAGAGACACAAGAGAGAGAAATTAACATTTAAGAATAAAAAACCAGGATGCAATGGATTCAGAGAGAATTAAAACAATGCTATGGGAAAGCTGGGATATAACTAATGTGGTTTTATTCTAGATGGTTACACATTAGCCCTTAGGTTTATTTTAAGCTGACCTTGATACAGTGTAACTATTCATTTAACTACTTAGAAATATTATATAATTACATGTACCTACTGTATAGTTAGAGTTGGAATGTGGGTTAGGTTTTAGGTTAGTTGTATGCATTAATAATTGTAAATGCATTGTACTTTGAACATGTGTAACAAGGACATGTTAAAATATAGTGCTACCTTTTTTCTTGGTCTTGTTTATCTTTCAAAGTCTAGGGAAACCTTATTGTCCACAAATTTAATCAAAGACTTAATAAATTAAAAAGGTAGCAGCAATCCACTTCTTATTAAACCAAATTACTCGAGGAGTAATTTGTACAACACAAAGATTAATAGTGGGACTTGCCTTGGTAAACACAAATACTTATTTTGCTTTAAAGTTATCACAAAATGAAAGGACTTTTTTTGTAATAAAAATGATCAAGCCCTACCGTCCTGCAACCTATCACTCAAATGACAAAATAGTAGAAATTAGCAAACACCCAATAATCCATACAATTTGGATTCACTCTTAATTCTTTTTTTGTTTTTGAATTGATGCCATAGAAAAGACATTTAAAGGTTGTGCAGAGATCTTTCAGCAGAGTTGTGCTAGTTACTGAAAAATAGTAACTAGTTATAGTTACTACTTACTTCATTCAAAAAGTAACTCAATTACTTTATCGATTACTCACACCAGAAAGTAATGCATTACTATTAAAAGTCATTTTTGAGTTAATTTTCCAAACAACATTTTTAATGCTCCCATTAATGCCCTTCAGTGCTGCATGGAGAATACACTGTTGATCAACTTTACAGTTTTATATAATTTGCATTCTCACAACTAAAACACAAGACAGACCTAAACAGAAAGTCCCATTTAAACACTAATTTATTTAAGTCAGACCAGCAGCACAAAAATAAAAATATCACAAAGTGATAAACCAGCTGAATAATATATTCAGAAACAAAAAAGCAAAAACTAAAGTTGCTTCAGCATCATTAAAGTTTGTATTTAACCCTTAAACATGTTCCCTCACAGCTTGAGTATGAAAACTAGCAACAATATACAACAAACACAAAACCTTTATGAAAAAAATAAATGAAAGTAATCTGAATTATTATTCAGAATCCATTTGGTGAAACTCAGCACCAGAAAACTGCTATTATAGACAACCATCAATTTGATACATTTTAAAGAAAACAAAAACATAACAGCTGCTCAAAAAGGAAATCTGTGAGCAATTTTCAAACTAACCACAAATTAAACGTGGTATGTCAGCAGCCTATGGAAAGTAAGCTGTGCACATTCAAAGTGCAAAATCTAACAGCTAAAAAAATATGTAAAACAATAATAAAAAAACAATAATTTCTGAGCAATACAACACATTTTATACATTTTAAATAACAGGTTCTGAAATATAACAGAAATGTGTCACTGTGTCTACTAAACTAATCAATTTTGTTATACAGATAACAAATGTGTGCTTACTTATTTGAAACAACAAACAGTAGTATTAGTAATACTTAGGGATGCACCGATACCAATTTTTTACAAACCGATACGAGTACGAGTATTTTGATTTGTGTACTCGCCGATACCGATACCGATAATTCATAGATTTGGTTTTAACTAAGTTTATTTGTTCGTTTTTTTTTGCTTTGTTTTTTGTTTTTTGCCTGTAGCAAGGATGAACACCAAAATCTTTAACAGGAGGCTGTTCCAAGCCAAAAAATATTCACATTGTTGAAAACCCTGCTAACCCAGACCTTGTCTATTAACGATTAAGCATGGACATTTAAAGGATGAGATATCCTTGCGGCTTACATGTGTGCACAACTTCACACATTACACAAGGTGTGTGCAGTGTACGTTACCTTATAGAGTCACTGTCATTGCATATTGGGGACGCATAAAACACTGTTTTGCACCATTCTTTCATATTCATGAGTCCTGCCTTTGATCCGCGGTCAATTAATCAAAAAGTACTAGATGTTTATGGGTGGGTTGCGGTTAATAGCTCATTTTAAAAATCACGCGACCATCATCTCACAATGTTTATTAATAAATAATCTTGTTTAATTAAAATAAAAGTGATTTCGCAATGCAGAGCCACTGACAAAGCCAACTGCAGAAAAACAAAGCAACCATCGTGGCAACCTCAGTGATCTCTTTTTCCGAAGTTCAGCTGTTCTTTTTTGCACTTGATTATTATGCGTTTAATGTTAAAAAATCAATAATGAATAGACCTCAAAAGTGTATCCTGTGTGTGTGTGTGCGTCTTCACTGAAGCCTCTCTCTTCCAAAACCGAAAGTTGTTTATGTCAGGCAATATTTCGGCTTTTAATCCAATGAAAAGTTAATTTAAATAAGCCAATATTTAAAAACTGCAGTAAAATAACTGTGACGTGCGGCCACACATCGAAACTGAGGTCTGATCTAATCTCTCTCTCGCTGTCATCCAGACATTGATAAGGAGACGCACAAGTCAAGCCGCAAAACGGAGGCTGGTACCAGTTTACAGAATAGCTGAAGCCTTTGCGAAATCTGTCAAAATACAGCACTGAAATTTATAGGCATAAATGTCTTTGAGCCAAAAAGCCTAGGCTATCTGTAGGATATCTGACGCAATCAGAGCCGATGGTATGTACAATTTGTGTAGCCTAATAACTATATTAATTCTAATAAAATGAAAACCAAAATCAACAATTCATTGCATTTTTCGTTTGATAAAAAATATACGGAAACGAAAAAAATCAAAGGGTGACTAGTTTGTATTAATTTGTTTTGATATGAATAAAAATATGCTTAGCCTGTTTAAGCTTAGCGGTTATATGCGCTGCCAATAGGCAAGCCATTCAAAAATATTATTTTACTGTGTACTGAGTTATAAGGTATATTTTACAATAATAACTAAATGTAGCATGCCTCCCTGTCATTTAAAACATGCAATTCATAACACACCAGATCTGTAGGCCTGTGTATGCAGTGTGTAAACGTACGGGTATATTCATACTGCGCACCCAGGGCCGGCGCGTCCATATAGAGGCGACCTATAATATATAATAGTGAGGGCGGCAAACGCGCCCCCAACGTACTGACTTTCATCTGCAACATCAACACAATCCCCCTTAAAAAAAATATACGGGCCGTGAAGTTCAGCACTTGTCTTGCCAGTGTATGCTGCTGTCTGTCTTGTGTGTATAGCGCCGCAGTGCGCGTCAACAGCTGCTGAAAAAGCGCGCGTGACAGCTCAAAGCCGGTATCGATTTAACCACAAGCAAGATCATCTCGTTATAAATATTACATTAACGATACTTATCGAAATATTTATACATTTACATGGTGTTTGAGATTGTGTGATCTGTAAAAGCTGTCTGATCTTTACAGAAGCTGTAAACTGACACGCGCGCAGTGGCCGCAGTGATGTTTAAACTCATGCGCTTTTATTTAGCCTGTAGTCTTTAGATTTTCTTTTTACATAATGTTCCATTTCTTAAAATTTATTTCATTTTTTTATTTATAGTTTATATATAAAATGAGTGCTAGCTTGTTTGAGTGCTTAGCTGTGATCATTATGCAAGGATCATATTTCATATTCGGTTTATTCTTCAGTAGCCTAGGTTATAGATTCGTTAATAATGTATTTTATAAACAGATTGTTTAAAAGGACTAAGCTATTAACATATAATACATTAGGGTAATTAATACATTAAGACACTGAAGTCAGGTAGGGCAACAAATCACATCCATAGTGAATTACTGTTGAGTGGTATCGGTGCGTGGTATCGGCCTTTCATGTCCAATACGAGTACGAGTATTTTAACCAAGTATCGACCCGATACCCGATACTGGTATCGGTATCGGTGCATCCCTAGTAATACTAATTAATAATAGTAACGTTAAAAGTCTCTCGGTCTCTCACGCGCACACTTAGTGTTCCTCGCGCACATTCAGCCTCTGCTTTCTGTTTTCTCGGGCCTCATACACGACGCGTCTTTCCTTACAATGGTTAATTGGCATCCACCAATCCCACAATGCATTGCCACTGTAAACAGGAAGATGTATGCTAGAGTGCAGGCAAAATGTATCAATTTACCAAGTAATGGACAAAACATCATATTGTAATGATAACAAAATTAATATATTTAAAAAGTAATGCATTACAGTATTAGTTACTGTCAAAAGTAAACGGTAAAAAACTGTAAAAATGCTACAGTACAAATCCATAACCTGGTTAACAGTATGTTTCCTTAATATATACGGCGAATAACCGTAAATTGACTTTCCCAGAATTCCCTGCATGGCACATCACTTTTTATGCTTTTTGTTGACATTACTATGGATCTTTTTAATTGTTTCCCCATTAGTAATGTATATTAGTGAGTTATGTTACATCTAATGTTGATAAACAATGTTTATTTCATGACTTTAATTTTATGCGTGTTACCATACTGGTGTTTAGTAGCTGTGTGAATGACACTGAGCACCTTCTATACATTGATACACTTTTCTGATTGTGGGAAAAGTTGTTTGTGATGAGCATTGGTTCTTTATGTATGAACTTTCTCATGACCACCTGCATATGGCTGTGTTATCATGTCTATCTGTGTAACATAAGATGTGTAGATGTTGCTAATTTAAAATGCAGACATATTACTTCTATAAATTAATAAAACATGATAGTTTACTGTAAAAATGAGAATTTACTTTTACGGTTTGTACCGTATTTTTTACGGTTAAATACTGGCAACCACAGCTGCCGGTTTTTTACCGTAAATTTTACGGATTTATGTTTTACAGTGTACAGTAAGGCATTATTAGTAACGTGCTATTGCCCAACACTGTCTTTCACTGATCTTTTCTTAAAATAACAATTTTTTATTAAGTGTGAAGAACACTTTATTAACTTTTCTATCTTTAAGCTCTTTATAAAAACCACCAATGCCAATAAACAACCTTTATGTCATTCAAGAACAGCCCTATACTGTATATACACATTTGTTTCTGAAACCATTTCTCAAGAATACACAAAACAATACCGGAGAATTGCAGTTATAGCTTTGAATGTGTATATTCTGTGAAAAATTAATTACAGACATGTTGTCTGATCAATGCCCCATACAAAGACCTTTTGAAAGAAGACTGTACAGATGTCCTCTATTGATCTGTTTGTGCTTTATTCAGAAGCTCTTTAAAGGGTTGTTGTTATGTGTCAAGTGTAAATACCAATTCATTCATCATGACTCACGTTTTTTGTGTTAAAATAGCTCTAAGATTGTACATTCACCTCAGCTCATGAATTGGGTATTAGTAACTGGAAAGAGTGTGTGCTTGTGCTGTAGAGTAATATGTTTAGACAGCTGCTTTCGTTGTCTCATTTCACTTGTTCCTGAAATGTCTGAATGTTCTTAACTGGTCTATGATTTGGCAGTTGTTCAGCTTGACGAGAACGCAAGAGAGAAGGGTTCAGTAAATGTGTGCATGTCAGGATTTAAGGGTTTGAAAAACACAGTGGGCCTGTATATCTACACGAGGTTCAGTTCAGGTGTGGTTGGAAACACAACTGGCTACATTTCATGGTGGGTTTGCCAAACATTTTCGGTTTCTTCAGTTTCTGCAACAGTTCCCTGTTGGTAGCATGACGGCCTGAGTGAATCAGCACCCAATTTGAGCATGTTTTGTTTCCTTGGTGATGGCTGGAAAGCACATGCCTGGAAAGGTCATACAGGATAGCGTACAATCTGTAGGATGCTGTATAGGAACTAAGCCATCATGATGCCTGATCCTTACATGGGGAAGTGGTTGGCTCTAAACCGAGAGGAAGTGCAGGGAAATGTCAAGAGGTTGACAAAAGTACTGCACATAGATACTTATAATGGAAGAAGAGGCTGGCTATTCATTTTGCAGGCACTGCAGACAATTCTTCAGCAATGCATGGAAGCTTTTATCATTTCAATCTTGGATCAAAAGCATTGTATTAAAGTGCTCGAGAAGAGGTTAACAATATGTTTGTGTTTTGAAGAAATATTTGAATAATGTTGCTGTTTAGACTTTGCACACATACAGTGACCAACAGCTAATAAGCTTCAGAGTGAAAAATGCATGGTGTGAAATAAAATAAAGCAGATTGAGATATTTTAGCTGTCAGTCCATTTATAGATTTGATTATGTCTGTGGAATAATGATGTGTGAAGCACAGTAGCGGAGGACAAGATTTAGAAGTGACTTACATTCGGAGCTGTGTAGTATGATATAATGCTTTAATGGTTTTGCCCTATTTGAAGCTGAATTGACATTAGTATCTTTACATATATTATTAAAATTCTTATTGCATAAAAAAGAAACTAGCCACTAATTCTGTGTTGGTGTTTCCAATAGCACATATTGGTAAAACAGTTCCAATTGTGCTGGATTAAACCCTGCTCTGATAAATGAGCTGATGTAGCAAGCAAACCTGGTTCCTGTGAAACCAAAAAGTGGGTGCTTTCTGTGCGAAAACCCCTAAAATGTTTTATTTTTTAGCATAACAATGTATATCATACAAGTTTGAAACAGCATTGCATAAATGTTTTTATTTTTCATATTTGGCTGAAGAACTACTTTAACTACTATGCCATTTTCCGGCTTTGATCTAGTGATAATTGTAATGCTCATGTGATTTGTGATATCATTAGTTGATTTGGTCTTGTGTTAATGCATGAAAATCTCAAAGGAGTAGCTGTACAGTATTGGGTCCTTGTATGTGTGTGTGGTAGCTTTGTGAGGAGGGCTGCTCTGAGGGGACAGGCTGATCCTCTCTCTGAGTAACAGCAGTGTTAGCTGCAGACGTTGGCTCTAATAAAGGTAATTTAGACCTGCCAACAACCCCCACTGGGTCTCTCCATGCCCCCAGAGCGCACACACAAACCTCCCCACATAAATCATTTTCCTTCTCTCTGCACTGGTGTATTTGTGTGTTTATTTATGTGCGTAAACTTTCCTATGTGTGCTTGTTATCCAGGACTGTTGGCTTCTTCTAGTACCCCCCGAAATGTGTAGATAAAGCTCTTCAGCTTGTCGTGGCATTATAGAACAAAAGCACTCCAACAATGCGCAGAGATAATGAGAAGAATAAAGAACTTCAGAGAGTTTAGAAGAGTTGAGGTGCGACGTAGTGGCATTAAAGTATTTGAGCAGTAATTGGTTTATAAAATTCCTTAAGCTCATTCTCCAAACTGTCTTTATATCTCTCTATCTGGTCCTCTCTCACTCTTTCGCTCTCATTAAATTAGATACCCGCTGGGTCGGCCCGTTCACAGAGCAGCCGATGTCCAGAACTCTGACCCCAGCAGAAGCAGGGGGTTATGGGAGAGTGGGCGGTATTGACTTCTCCGGCAGAAAGACGGCCACCCCCTGCTGATCTGATCGAGCTGCTCGCCGACACACTTTTGAGCATGCTGCTCCATTAACTTTTCGCATCGTAAACGAGGAATGAATGTGCAAAGTCTCTCACCTCTGTGCTGGATTCTTATTGGTAATGAAACAGATTCTTGATGGTCAGTTGTTACCATGTCTGAAACAAGTGTGCGTGAATAAATACCATTAAAAAGATGCATGCCAATCTTCTAAGAGCCATCGGGTATTTGGGAATGATCATGCATGTGTATGGAACACATCCAGGCTATAAGAATACAAATGTGCCAAGTGCAAACAAAAAATAGCACCGAGTTCTCTCGGCTGACAAAGAATGTAAATTGGATGTTGGATTTTTTTCCTATCAGTTGTCTCGCGAGTGATAAAACAGCTAAAGGTGGGCAAGATCATGGGAGGTGGATCGCTTTGTTAATGAGCCCTGGGAACAGAGAGCGATGAATGATAGAGCAGGCTTCAGTGAAAGAGCAAATCTACATGGTGGTGAGAGAAGAGAAAGGGCAATGGAGGGAAGCACAATGCCTGATCAGTTTGAAGGTGGGCCGCTACTGCCTCAGGTGTGTGCATGAATGAATAAGTGCAGAAGGAGGAAAATAGTTTTTACCGGGGCACTAGAGTTCACAAACAGAGCAGTGAGAATTACAGTTGAGCTAAATACAAGGCAACTTATATGAGGCAGGATTGGCGGTTATGTAACCAGTGGGACTCGCAATGCTATAAAGGAATCAGCGGTGCTTCATCTTAAAATACAGCACCATATTTCTCATTATATGTCACTTATGATCATTAGCAAGTGGATGGGGAAAAACTGGCTTCCTGTGACTCTATGAGAAACTATTTTCAGAAATTAGTGAGAGGAAAACAAAAGCAACACCAACAAATATGGGGAAAAAAAAGTGACAGTCATGAACTGTTGTTTAAACCGCAAGTGAAACACACCAATGAATAAAAAAAAAAAAGACTTTCCGCAGCAATAAATCAAGGGCAAAACCAAATGTCCTTCCATCCCTCAGGGTGTTGTGTTGTGAGTACAGCCGCTGACAGCCGTCCCCTGAGCTTTTCCAAATCACCACACAAATTACCTCAACTCTCTTTGTCCCTATTTACAATCATCAACCACTTCTTGCTACATTTCTGTACACCCATTTATGAAAAAAAAAAGTTATAATGCATCTTAAGAACATTCCATCAATGCCAATCAAAACTTGAGGTAGGTTTTTTCTTTCAAAATGACTCAGACAATTAATTATTCCAAAATAATTCAGTGAGAGGACAAAGCAGCTCGCAAACGTGTGAAAATAAGAGCACACTGTGGAAAGCCTGAGTTATTACTTTCTCCAGAGTGTCACTATTCATTCGAGGAGACAGAGGCCGAATGAAAAACTCTACCTGGCTCTGCCTAAATGTAAAATGCTTTTCTGAGGTGCAAAAAGCTGTGAAGTATTTATGAAGGGCTTCTCCATCTTTTAAAACACGACGGAGGACCTCTTGGCATGCCATGCTTCCTCTGGCTGGCGTTTGGTCCACTGGGGCCCTTTTATGAGTTTCTTCAGATTTTGGCGTCAATGTTAGGAGCAACATGGAGAGGCTATTAGCACTCTGCTCAGAAGACGCAACATCTTTATGTCAATGTTTTAAAAATAGTTAATGAAGGAAAATAGATCTAAAATATTGCTCTTGAATATTTAATGAGGGCACTCACAAATTACCAACAATTATCTTTTTCAGTTTAATTCTTTTCACCAATGGAACTGTATGCCTACTGTATATATATATATATATATATATATATATATATATATATATATATATATATATATATATATATATATATATATATATATATATATATATATATATATATATACATACACACTCACAGGCCACTTTATTAGATACACCTTACTAGTACCGGGTTGGGTACACTGTGGTCATAAAGGGATGGACATGGTCAGCAACAATACTCAGATAGGCTGTGGCGTTGACACCATGCTCAATTGGTACTAATGGTCCCCCACACCATTACACCACCACCATCGGCCTGAACCGTTGATACAAGGCAGGATGGATCCATGCTTTCATGTTGTTGATGCCAAATTCTGACTCTACTCAGATGGAATGTTGCAGCAGAAATTGAAACTCATAAGACCAGGCAACATTTTTCCAATCTTCTATTGTCCAATTTTGGTGAGCCTGTGTGAATTGTAGCCTTAGTTTCCTGTTCTAGCTGACAGGAGTGGCACCTGGTCTGGTCTTCTGCTGCTGTAGCCCATCTGCCTCAAGGTTGGACGTGTCGTGCATTCAGATATACTCTTCTGCATACCTCAGTTGTAACGAGTGGTTATTCAGCTCGAACCAGTCTGGCCATTCTCCTCTAACCTCTGGCATCAACAAGGTTTTTGCGCCCACAAAACTGCCGCTCACTAGATATTTTCTCTTGTGCATGAAAATCCCAAAAGATCAGTAGTTTCTGAAATACTCCGACCAGCCCGTTTGGCATCAACAACCATGCCACTTTCAAAGTCACTTAAATCACCCTTCTTCCCTATTAATGATGCTCGGTATGAACTGCAGCAGATCGTCTTGATCATGTCTACATGCCTACATGCATTGACCAACATTAAATTCAACATTAATGAGGATCTATTATGCAAAATTTATTTTCTTATTGTTTTTAAACATAATTACGTGTCCACCAGGTGCATAAAATCCCATAGTCCACCCTCTCTGTTAGCTATATTGCCTGTTAATCAGAAATTGTTGATGCATATATTGGTAGCATACCTCTCTACTATTTATTTAGCATGTGAAAAAACAGAATGTGGGCTAAGTAGTACAAGATTCTGAAGTGTGCATCTAACAGATCTTCTATCCTATGAGCCCACAAGAGATAATTTATAAATGGAAGTGAACAAGTGTCTCAAGATGAGCCATTCAGGAATGTACCTCAATTTAACTCCACTCTGGAACAGGTTCCACCCATGACTTGTGATTGAATCTGCCCTATTAGCTAAGCTCTTATCTCTTTACACATTCTGCTATGTGTATCTACTTGAAAGAGCATTCAACTGCAGCTTTCAAGAAATGTATCCCAATTAAATTAATAAGTCATTCAGTCAAGAGCAGAGAGTGATTGAATGTTTTTCTTTGGGTGTTGTATTCATATTAACAGCTTAGACAAGAATACTGTTTAGTATTTCTGCTGTCATTTACCTAATATGCAGTTCAAAGCATAAATGAGTACTTCCCCTTTAAAAAGGAATATGTTTTCTGTTTCCATTTCTCAATGAATGTATATGACTGTATAGTTTGATGTATTAAAACATGCATTTATATTTAATAAAGGTGCTGTATGTAAGTTTTTGACTCTTCTAAAGAATAAAAATACCATAATATGTTTGCAGATATTTAAGAAACATGCTAAGTGAACATTCTTGTTTATCTGAAAAACAATGCTGAAGTCAGATATTCTGCTTTGAAAATGTGAGTTACGTGCTGGAACGTCTGTCTTTGTTTTGGTTTTTTTAACCCTCCCAATGCCACTTAAGTCAACTGTATTTCAGCACCCTGGGTTGCCTTCATGGAAAAAAGCGTATTTGATTCATTCAGTCAGGAAGGTTCTTAAAGCATGTGCCCGCAACTGAAAATGCGACCTCCGGTGTACAGTAGCAACCCCAAAATGAGACACAGATTTAGACTTCCACATGAGGTGGTTATTAATTAGCAAATAATATAAATATTACAAACATATACATTAGGTAAGCAGGTTACATTGCAACCCTGTATCCTAACAACACACTACATGTAGTAATAAGCAAATTGGCTGTTTGCACCAGACGAAACACGACAGCCATTCAGAAGCACAGAATAGTTAACTTACTGCGTTCCAGCGAAATGGTAAGGTTTACAATCCTATTAATATATATTAAACCTTTTTAACATTATTATATGTGCATGCTGAATGATTGATAGGTGTTGGCTTGTGAAGTTTTTCAAGATCTGAGGTGAACTATCTGCTGCTGCTTTCAGTAGTATGGCAATGAATGTCATGTAAAATGGCATTCAAACTCACATTATTAGCATTTAACACTGAATAAAGCACATGAGGTGTACCTGAGGTGATCATTGTTTACCAGTGAGAAATAGAAGTCGTTTCTGAAATATAAATTTCAGGTGTTGGTTAGGACAAAAACACCCTTTAGTATGGAAAATATTTCTTCTATTGCGTGCCGTTGCTTTTAGATAGAAAATGGTTCAAATCAGTCCTAAATCAAACTTTAGGCTCAATAGTCAGGCACACTCACGTCAATCTGGCAACCTACCCCTGCGTGGACTCTTCAGAGGAGGAGCCGAGTGAAAATGTGTTTGATCCAGGAGTGCAATACCTAGTTCAACCACTGGGTGTCAATCTTACATACTGCACCTTTAAATTAAGATTGTGTGCACCTAACATATTTAAGAAGAGAAAGATGATGCAAAAAAAAACTATAAAATTTACTGAATTGTAATTAGTTTTGCACTGTGATATTAAGCTGTTTATTAGATTAGTTTCAGTTTTGGCTTTGGTACTGACTAATCTTATGTATATAAACAAATATCTTTTTTTTTGTATAGCATCCTATAGAACATTTTCATTTAAAAGAGAAAAGGGGTGTATTTATTTATTCTCAGCACTGTACATGTGATTTCATTTCCATCGATTTATGTTGACAGACATAAACAAATGTGTTTACAGTATGTGACTGAGTTTGAAGTCAGTTTAAAGTTTAGTACTTTAATAGAATAAGTGCTATTAGACTGTGCTTTTCTGTGTTTACGCTTCAATTTGTGCACTAAGACAACCATAGACACTTACTGTAAAATCATATTGAAATTAAAGAATTGAATGTCACTTTAAAAATCAGGTTGTTTGTTGTTGTCAGAGTATCCAATGCACAAGCTGTAAAGGCACAGCATCTTCTGGGGGACTTACACCACTTATTATTCTTATTTGTTAAAGCATTATAAATGACCTGTGGGGTATTTTGAGCTGAAATTTCACAGACATATCCTGGGGACACCTGAGACTTGCATTACATCTAGTAAAAAGGAGCATAATAGGTCCCCTTTAAAGCCAGCCGCAGAGGATGTGGTATTGATCGAGCGTTCATGAAAAATCTCTACGTGGCTATGTTACCCCTGTTGAACAAGGACAGTAGGAGAGAAACCTGATTTGCCCGTCCTTTGTCTTTTGTGTTGTGTGGGTGTGGGCTTAGTGGAGATGGCTGGGGTCTGACACACCAGATGGAACTGACAGAGAAGAGGCTCTGGGTTTTCTTAGTAGCTGGAAGAGCTGCTGACGCATAACGTGTGAGGCATTGTTTGCTGTGTGAAACCAAAGAGGAGGATATGTTCTTCATCTGCAATGTTGACAGTGTGAGACACGGTGCGATCAAGACTCTGCATACACTGAACTCAGTTTTCTCAAGCCCTAGCTATATTGCATTCGTATACATAATTAAGGATACACGCACATCTAGAACAATTACATCACATCAGTTCACAGGGAGCGGTATAGGGATAGTTAATATTTGCTTTGCCTACTATGGAAGTCAATAGCTACAGGTTTTCAGCTTTCTTCAAAATATCTTCTTTTCTGTTCTAGGGAGTAAATAGTGAGTCAATAAAAAAAAAATTGTAGTGTTTACTGGATAAATACCTGCTTTACAAACCAAATAGTACAGTTATATGGCTGTTTTTATTACACAAAGGTGTTTTTATAGCCAATAATCCAGTCAGACTGGAGGGTATTAATTATGAAATTTAGTGTTGTGGTGTAATATTTGAATAATATACATTATAAAAAATATAGTAATTCAGTTGCACAAAGCTTGTAAACTTTTTATTATCACAAGTTGCTGGAACATGATCAAAGTCCCATTATGCAATTTTAAAGTGTAAATAAATAGAAAACACAGGCTAGCAACTTATAAACGAGTTGTTGCCCTGAACGTTATAGTGATAGTTAATATTTGCTTTTCCTACTATAGAAGTCAATGGCTACAGGTTTTCAGCTTTTATCAAAATATCTTCTTTTTTGTTCAACTGAAGAAAGAAACTCATAAAGGTTTGGAAAATTGATGGTGAATAAATAGTAAGTCAATTTTCATTTTTTGGACAAACTATCACTTTAACTTTTTTTACTAGTGTTTACTGGATAACTACTTGCTTTATGAACTAAATAGTACAGTTATATTGCTCTTTTAATACACAAAGGTGCATTTTTGTTTATATATAGCCAATAATCCAGTCAGACTGGAGGGTATTAATTATGAAATTTAGTGTTGTGGCGTAATATTTGAATAATATACATTATAAAAAATATCTGTTAATTAACAGTTGCACAAAGCTTGTAAACTTTTCATTATCAAAAGTGGTCCCACTTTATATTGTCGCTTATACCTGTGAACTTACATGGTAATTAGATGTGTAAGTAGTATGTAACTACAGTGTATGTACACACTGGTACAGAGTATTTACTTGTGTATACTGGTGTAACTACACTCATGTAACAACCAACTGAATAGTATGTGTAAGTACAAATGTGTAACAGGACATTGGTAACAACAGTAGGAAAGTACACATCTGTAACAAGAATTATGTAAGTGCATTGTGTAACAACAATATGTACTTGCAGATGTTTTCCCACTTCCACACCTGTTTGCAGATCATGCACTTGTGAACACTGTATGGCAGAACTAATGCTGCATTAGAAGGTTTCACCTTGTGATACAAGTGTACTTGCATGGTAAATCCACAGGATCCACTCAATATAAAGTGTAAAATGGTCACAAATTACTGTTCATACATTTATTCATTTTCTTTTCGGCTTAGATGGGTTGCAGCTGGAAGGGCATTCACTGTGTAAAACATATGCTGGATAAGTTGGCGGTTCATTCCGCTGTGGCGACCCCAGATTAATAAAGGGACTAGGCCGAAACGAAAATGAATTTTATTTTAAACTTTATATTGTGGACCGTTCCTGTGGAGTTACCATGTAACTACACTGTTATTAAAGTGTTGCATAGAAGATATTTCTACAAGTTACACAGTAATTTGTGACCATTTTACACTTTATATTAAGTGGACAGTTCCTGTGGAGTTACCATGTAAGTACACTGGTATCACAAGGTGAAACCTTCTAATGCAGCATTAGTTCTGCCATACAGTGTTCACAAGTACATGATCTGCAAACAGGTGTGAAAGTGGGAAAACATCTGCAAGTACATATTGTTGTTACACAATGCACTTACATAATTCTTGTTACAGATGTGTACTTTCCTAGTGTTGTTACCAATGTCCTGTTACACATTTGTACTTACACATACTATTCAGTGGGTTGTTACATGAGTGTAGTTACACCAGTAATACAAAAGTAAATACTATGTAAACGTGTGTACATACACTGTAGTTACATACTACTTACACATCTAATTACCATGTAAGTTCACAGGTATAAGCGACACAATATAAAGTGGGACCTCAAAAGTTGCTGGAACATGATCAAAGTCCCATAATGCAATTTGAAAGTGTAAATAAATAGAAAACACAGGCTAGCAGGAACTGTTATTTAGAAAAGAGTAACTATTAACTCTTTGATTATATATAACTATTAACATATTCAACAATTATATTGGATTGTATATCCTCATTTACTGATCATTAAGTGCTTGAGATAATGTATAGTACATGAAATAAAGCTTATAACTTATAACTAAGTTATAGAGAGTAAAGAGGTAAAATGGTTACATTAGGTGCTCAAAACTCAAAGCAGAATAAGGCCAGTAATATTTTTTGTCTTTTGCATTGCTGTCAGGAAATGGCTGTGATGTTTGTTTCTGCAGTTCTGCAGGTGGTTGCTATTTAATTACATTGCCTGCAAGAAAATACTGTTTTGATATTCCCCTGCGGAAACATTGCACCATGTTTAAAGATGCTGTCTAGTTTGGTGGGTAAAAGTTAAGTTCTGAGATTTGCTGCTTTAAGGATTGGCAAATTCTTTAAGTAGGTTTAAGTTATTATTAACCTAAACTTTATTAATTGTGCACAGTAATTTGGGAGAAACAGAAGTCATTTAGTAAATGAAAAGTCATTTGGTAAATCTATCATCAAGCCCATTTGCGGAACGGGAAGAAGAAGTGCAGTAACAATGTTGCATTGTGTATTCCCATAACATCAGTCGTTTGAAATAACAGGTTCTGGAACGCAAATTCGGGGGGATAATGAGGTCTGATAATGAAAGCTGGGACGGGACAGGGAACAGCCACAGATAAAAGAAAGTAAGAAGGAATCTGTTTTCGGGCTTGTTAATGTTTGGCCCCTGCAGGGCACTGTCATGATTAGCTCTCCATATATTTCCATAATTTCAGTGATGCTCTTAACTGTCCTGCTGTGTGCATCTTCAGGAATCTTAAAACACGATAATGATCAGAGCTGCTGAGGGTCTGGCCGGAGACACCCTGCCGGTTGGAAGCTACACACCATGCAAACACATCTTCATAACGACGCTCATAATAACTAACAACCAAGACACATGACACATTTCCTCTCGCAAACTTTTTACTTTGTGTTTCAGAGCGTTTGAATAGTTGATGTTATCTCATAACACCAGTGCACCTAAGAAGATCATAAGACACAGAATGAAAGAGATGGTCATTATGGGCCAATTATTATGAGACCCTGGGTGAAAAACTGGTGTCTTGCTCTCACTAGATGTCTGTGATCTCTGCTCTATTAGCAGCAGTATCGACAAAAGCGGCAGACCTGGCTGTGGAGTGTCAGTAAATAGCTCTCTGGAAGCTGCTGAACTGTCTAGAATACAGTGGAATAATTACCTCTGAAATGGATTTGGCTTCCTTTCTAAAGAGCAAAATTAGCTTTTGTTATTCAGCCACTCTGCTTGCTGATCACACAGAGAATCCAACTGCTTTCTTTCAACCTGTTGAACGCAGTGCTAACGCCGTGCAGGCTTTAATACTGTACATCTTGTCAGTCCCAGCAGCGAAAAATTGAACTACAAATGACTTCTCTCGATGTGACACAAAAGCAGACAATAATGAAAGGCCACTGACTGAACAAATGCATTCCTATTTGGATGTAATAGGGGCTCAGTGATGCCGTCCTCTCATCCCTTTATGACTTTATGATAAAAGAGGCCCGATGGATCTCTGCAGCACTGAATGGGTTTGGAGCAATATTGCATTGAAAAAGGGAAAGGAGGGCGCTTCATTTCCTTCTATTGACTTTGGAGGCCAGTCTTGACATCATGAATACAAAAAAGAACAAAAAAAAAACGTGTAGAAGTGTGCCTGTCTGGGTGTGCGGTAACAAGGAGCTGAAACCTCTTATGTGAAAGTCAAGATTTCTGGTCAATTTGTCATTGTAGTACAGTTTAGATTACAGCACATTTCCATAAACATCATTCAGCTGGTGTCTGTCACTTTTTTTAAGTGAAGTAAAGGTGTGAAACAAATTTATTTTGAATAGAGAACAATGCACTATATAAAAAATATGTCATTTGTATATAAATGTATTAGTGATGATGCAATATTATATTATATTATATTATATTATATTATATTATATTATATTATATTATATTATATTATATTATATTATATTATATTACAACAGTTCTGTCTGGTTCTCGAATCAGATTGGCAGATAGCCGTGCAATATTCTGCAATATACACTACTATAGCGCTATACAAATAAAGATGAATTGAATTGAATTGAATATCAGAATTCGTACAGCCTCTTTACCTTGTGTATTACTCCGCCCACTTGGCAGCAGATCAATAGACTCACTACAGTTTGACAAATATTGCAGCTGTTGGACAATATAATGTACTTTTAAGGCTTTTTTTAGGTGAGAATGTAGTTGTTTAAATTGCCACTGTGCAGTTTATTTATAAGAACTATTTTAATTATTTATATTTCAGACAAACAGCATATCGGCATCTATCAGCCTGTCATTGAGCAGAGCAAAAACGATTGTTGTTATCCATCCACAAGATGGCGACAAAGCCCGAACAATAAGCACTTAGAGGAGAACTACATCAAATCATTATTAAAAAGGTAAGTAACATTCTAAGCCCATCCCTCTCTTTTGTATGTTGTAGTGCTGTATTTATACCATATAATTGTAGTGTATTAAGTTGGGACTCAGATATCAGGAATGTATGTATTTTGTGTTGGCCACTAGGGTTGGGCCGATAGACGATTCCATCGTCCATCGCCGATGGCCAATAAACTTCACAATGCTGAGCCGGCATCGCGATCCATCGCCCCGCCCCACATTTATATTGATATATAACTTACTATTTGCATGTCATCTTAATAGCAAAAACGACCTTTTCATGAGCTGTGTTATACTTATAGCTGCCGTTTGCATGGCTGACAGCATCGTGAGGATTAAATACATCGTGAGGATTATACAGTACCTCTCACGCTTAAAATGTGTAGATTCAGTGGCAAACGCTGTTACCTGCAAACCCCATTCCACAGACTTTACAGTGAATGGTTTTAGTTATTTTCATAGCGGACTTGAAGCCACTGGAAGTCTTTTATCCACTCTTGGAAAAGTGTAAATGGTGGATTAACATTCAGCACATGATCACTAATAAGATATGCCATTATTAGTAACGTTAGGGTTTCTAAAACTAAATCTGTTAGTGTTATTTTCATTCTCTCTTCTTCAGCACTTCACATTTCAGCGGTTGTAGCTCCTGTCATGTGAAGGCAGAAGGCATTGACTGAGTGATTGACAGCTGATATTAACCAATCCATTCGCGTTCAGTTCTACCGCAGTGGGCCAATAAGAAGAGCACAAAGGCGGGGCAAGCATTGCAGGCTTTTTTTACTTCAGCAAGTTCACAATCGCATAACAACTGTTTTAATCTGTTCCTGAGCGCTGCGTTTGGCGTCTTTAGGTGCAAAGATGCATCCTGCATAAATGTCTCCTAAATCCGCGCACGCGGTGAGGATTTTGCAGTGAAAACAGGTCGCACAGCAACAATTTATGCACTAGCACAAATGCTTTCAAATATATATTTTAGGTCGCATAAAATTTCAGGCGCATACGCCGAAACGGTCGAGCCCTAGCATCTTTACTTGCTATTATTTTCTCATAATAATAGTAATAAAAAAGTTATCATTAATCACAATACAAATTACAGTGAACTCCAAACAAACTGTCGTCTCGTCTCTGCCACCAGCTGTGGGGAAAAAGTCATTATAAAGACACAGATCACTCTGTTTATTCATGCCAGAGTCCCGCGGAAAAAAAGTGATTGACAGGTGGTAATTTGTGTATAACTTTATTTATTTATGGTTTGGTTATGGGTAAAGCAAAGACCATGCGGGTCAGGTAGTGAAAACGATAGGCTAAAATTATTAAATTCGTTATGAATTAATTGATATTTAACAACAACCACCCCCACTCTGCCTACGACAGATTGACCCATGGCGCATGGCTTGCACTTTGCTCTGCATGTATACTTCTGCATGCTGTTTGTGTTGCTCTGTATTAACACTTCCTAGCTGGCAGTAAGGTTTTTATGTTCCTCTGTGTCGAGTTTCTTTGCTGGTGTTTTGTTTTTTCTGAACACTACCTAATGTACAAGTGGCTCAAACGTGCTCATTTTGAGGCTGGAATCGGCGGACGTGTAGCAACTTTAATTAAAAGGTAAACACAAAACAACAGTCTCCATCCGGAGCTCCTTCATGGGACTCCACACTTATAAACACTCGCTGCATCAGGCTCGAGCAGCTCTCACTTCCGCCCACACTCATCAGCGCTACCAAGCCAACCAATCATAGAGCTTGCGCTATGCGTCGTTGTGACATGTAGTTACATTTTTTGAGAGGTGCGTGTCAGCATTGCAGACAGCCACGGTGAGGGCTATGGGACCATGCATAGGCTGCGCCGTAGCATACACGTGCGCTTGACGCAGAAGTATAAATCAGCCTTAAGGCACAAAAAGCACGCCTCCCACCAATGCCGATATACAGCCATATCGCACTGCTACGAGTGTGATATTGCTCATAAATTACATTATTCATTCATTTTCCTTCGGCTTAGTCCCTTATTTATCAGAGGTCACCACAGTGGAATGAACTGCCAACTTTTCCAGTATATTATATTAATACATGTAATTAATCAATACATGTAACGATGGATTTTTTTTTATTATAGCAGGCTACTGAGAATTAGGTGAGACAGGGTTGGGTTTCACATTTAAGGAGAAACATGTTTTGATAAATATATCTGTATATTCAAATATAACAGACTGTATATTCTTGATGCAAAGCATTTGTTTCTTTCGGCTTTATTTTCTATCATTTTTGACATTCACAAAATTTAAAATAAATTTCTTTAAACTAAAAAATGTTGTTTTAAAATGTGTACTGTATATGTGTGTGAATGGAAAAACTCTCTCCGTTTCTTTCTTTATGTGCGTCCCTTTCACACTTCAGTAACAGAACCATTACAGAAATGGTCAGAAGTAAAGAACACCCTCTTAGGTTATTAAAGAAGAGTGTTGTATGGACTGTAGGAAAATAAACAGAGGACCCATGAATGCTGCATCGCCGTCTCTCCCATGTGGATCAACTGAGCCATCATGCCTTCAAGAGGAACAAGCCCACCTCAGCAACAAAACAGCATCTACAGGCCATTCACAAATCCTCTCATCAGCGTGACATTTGTATGGAATAAGGAAACAACCAGCTTCATTCGGAGAGGAAGCTTAAACAAGGCTGTCTACATTTGGCACATAGTATGTGATAAATACTGAAGGGAAGTGAACTTAAATCCATGACGACGCAACAGGAAAATAAGCAAATGTTTGCCTGTGTATGTGGATGTAATTTGCTACTCTGGCAACCAATGCTGTTTGGACAATTGTGCAGGTGACTGAGTAATAGACAAAAATTAGCTGTGGTTTCCATGGAAACCTAATTGACTAAGCAGTTGATTTTTAAATAGTACTCCACTGCCATTACGTCGTGTTGCAGGCTTGCTAGAGGGGGCACGCGGAATTGAGTTATAGCAGGAGAAAGTTGCTTTAAAAACAAGTAAAGTGTTTTCATTTATAAGCAGATCCCTAGTCGGTCTAATGGAAGCAAGTGCTTAGTGTTTATTAAGAATTTATTCAGCAAATGTAATGAATTAAAATAAATAATTACTTATTTACTTTATTATAACTTATTACTTGATACTATACTACATATCAAATACTATAAATATATTATATTATACATATGCATTTTAAACAGAATAATGGACTATATGCACAGCTAGTGTTTTTTAGCCAATGATGAATTTCCGGTGAAAGCTTTATGTGACTATTTTCGACTTCATAAGGTTTCTTTTACAGCTTCGATGTTGTAATGTAATTCAGATATAATCAGTTAAATAGTCTTAAGTATCCATTTGGTTGTTAAAGTGTAAAAGACCGTTTAAACGCAGGCCCTGTGATTAGCAGCAGGTGCAGAAATTTCATTGAAAATACTGGGGTAAAATTAATTTCCATATTTTAAAGACATGGCGTGGAAAAATATAATTTAATGCAGTGCTTCTTGTTTGATCTGATACCCACTTTATATCGTATCTAAAGTAAAGATCACTGTTTTTTTTTAAGAAATCAGATCTTAAACGCTGCGATTTTATATAGGATGACAATTCATGGGAAGCCCTGGGGCTGGCTGGCTGACTGAAATTAAAAGTCTGTGTGCATATACCCCATTCAGTTACACAAAAAAATCATGTTTTAGATGACCATTTAATTCAGAATATGGAGGATTAGTTTTTTATTTTCTTCAACGGGGCTGTTGAATCTTGGATTCTGATTAGCCAATGAACATTCTACACATTCTACCTTTTTTAAAGATACACATTTGTACTTAAAGGGTCAATACTGGTACCGCAATGGTATATATTAGTCGCTAAAAAGAACAAAGTGTTCCTCTTAAAATTTTTAGGTACTAATATATACTTTTGAGGTACCAATATGGACCCTTTAAATACAAATGTGTGCCTTTTAAAAAGGTACCACCCCAGTGACAGCTCGCGTACCTTTATTTCTGAGAGTGTAAGGTGTGCTATTATTTTTAGATAAAAACACAAAGTAGTTCCAGGCAGGTTGCATAACACTTATACTGTATATCACTATGCTTAATTATGCTAGTTATTTTAAAATTACTAAACTAAACTAAACTAAACTAAACTAAAATAAAATAAAATAAAATGTTTTGGAATTATAATTTTGAGATAAGATTAGTAAGAAACTAATATGCACAGGAGCAATTTGAGGACAAAAACCTGACAAATGTCATGAAACGATAAGTTTAGATGTGGAAACTGGCTATGCTCCATTAAATTATTAGAGAATAATGCACACCTGAGCTTTGAAAGTAATGGAACTGGGTAAATAAATCCATCAGCATGTGTATGTCTGTAACATTACGGAGATGATTTTCAACTTGTTGACCCATTAAAGCCTCATTCACACTACGAGTGACTTGCAGCGGCAAATGGGCAAAGCGATAAGCAACCGTTCATTTCAACAGAGAGTGAACGACTTCCGGTGACCTCCATCTACATGATCGACAGAGAACGTTGGCGACCAGGTGGGCATGTCAAGCGACATGACAAAGTTGAGAATTCTTCAACTTTATGTAAATGAAGAGCAACTTTCCTGAGCGACAGCCAATAGGAGCACCAGTAGAGCTCACTTGATCCTCTCTCAGCTCGTTAATAGGCCGGTTGTTCTCTTCGTGCTGAAGACCTGCGTTTGCAGCAGGTTGCTACCCAGACCAACAGGCAGCTCCAAATGAATGAGGCATTATACTGTAATAGGCAGTGTTAAACTTACCAATGCAGTAACAGAGCAGTACAGAGAGCAGTATGGAGACGGCCATGGCACTGAGGGCTGTGCACCTCCATGAACAGTACTTTGAGGACTTCTTGAACTTGAAGGCGCTGCGGGACAGTGTGTTGCGGGGCAGGGGCCGTGTGGGGGGCGAGTAGACCGCCCCCGTGGCCATGGTGTAGCCTGGCGTGGCCGTGCTGAACAGAGGAGTGGTGCCGGTGCCTGTCTTAAAAAGAAAGTGCCTGAAAGAAAAAGAGAGAAACAGACACGAGCAATGAATATTTAATCTCCTTCTCAAATCCTTTTCTTTTTCACTTTTCATTGAAGAGCTTTAGGCAAAAAACTTGTCGGATACAGTTCATCAAATCAGAAACTGTTTTATTGTTTAAGCATTTAACGATTGCATACTTAACTTTTCATAGAAAGCTCTGCTATATTAACTCCGAATGAGTCTAAATGAATAGTTATAGTGGCACAGATTGTTCACAAAGCGTGGAGCGGTACACGAAGTGAGGCGTACAGTCTTCCCAAACTGCCCTGCTCCTGTACGTCTCCCGCTAGGCTAGTGTCACCCTCTCCCACTGATTGGCACTTAAAGTATGATTGGCTAACAGAAGCCCTTGGCATGTGGTAATTATGCTGGGCAGATATTACCAGCACATTTATTAAGCCAGCCCTTTCTGTTTGCTTGAACACCACAGTGAAAATCTGGCCCTCTTCACTTTTCAACCTTTACCGAACACAGCTCAATCAAAGCCCTAGTGTTTGACTTCCCCTTTCGCCTGCTGTGTTCCTTTGCCTAAATAAAAGTGGAGAAATGGGAAATGTTGTGTGTTTGTGTGCATGTGTGGCACTTTTCATTATAAATCTGGAATCAGTTGATTGGGAGAAGAAGCTTTTTCTAATTAAAAATCACCAACAGTATTGTTTCCTCAGCAGACAAACAAACAATAAAGGCATCATTTTATTAAATCATTTTAAGGTCCTATTACACCAGGGGTGTCCAAACTCGGTCCTGGAGGGCCGGTGTCCTGGATATTTTAGTTCCAACCCCAATTAAACACACCTGAACCAGCTAATCTGAAGCTCTAAAGCTCTTTCCAGGTATACTAGAAACTTCCAGGGAGGTGTGTTGAAGGAAGTTGGAGCTAAACTATGCAGGACACCGGACCTCCAGGACCGAGTTTGGACACCCCTGTATTACATTATCTACAGCTTTCATGTAACGTCACACAGTCATGTGGCCACCATTTTTGTGACCGAACTGTACTATGTATGTATATAAATGTGTCCTGATGTAAGTGGTAAATAATGTGCTTTACCAACAGGCTATCCAGTTTCGTGATCATGCTTGTGCTTCTCGTCTAATGTTAATTCTTTGTGGATACAGCATCACTTGACCCTAATTCATTCATTCATTTTCTTTTTGGCTTAGTCCCTTTATTAATCAGGGGCTGCCACAGAGGAATGAATCGCCAACTTATCCAGCATATGTTTTACGCAGCGGATGCCCTTCCAGCTGCAACCCAGTACTGGGAAACATCCATACACACTCTTTCACACAAATACACTACGGAAAATTTAGCTTATTCAATTCACCTATAGCGCATGTCTTTGAACTGTGGGGGAAACCAGAGCTGCTTGACCTTCTTCATTACTGAACAAAAGCACACTGTTTTAGTTATAATAGCAGTTAAACAAATAAAATAGCCCTTTTACTTTTAAGCGATATCTTACTCTTATTTACACTACCTAAAATGATGGAGTATGCTGATCCTTGTGGGATTTTCACTCGCATAAAAAATGCAAATGTCCATAGTTCAATGCTGGATTGTAATTAATTTGATTAACAGACCGTCACCCACCCGTACTGTAGTAGATCACTGTGGTGAACGATCTGTGGGATCTTGTTGACGGACTTGTATGTTGCTCTTTAAGAGTGTGCTCTCCCTCATGTGGGTCTGCGTAACAGAAATACGCGAGCGCCAATAATTCTTGAGATCTACATCACTTTCTGTGATCGGATACACTTCATCTTCAAATACATTTTGAATGATAAACATGTCTTGATGTGTAGAAGTGATAGTCTACACTGTAAATGCCTTGAGAGCTTCAATGCTGCTTGGAGTGCATTGTAAACAACTTTGATATACATTTCACCAGTGTTGAAGGTTATTACTAGGCTCTATGGTTCAGCAGATTACCAGAATGTATTTTCTTTAAATACTGTTTTTTGGGTGAGTTTTCTGATCACCTGTAATAGGTTGCATGTGCTAAAATTTGTGGCCACGGCAAACAGTAGTGAAGCTGGAATACATGTACAGAAAAGGAAGTTGAGATAGACATGTCGCAGATTTGTAGGAACAAAACACAGTCTGAGGTATCATCAGAAGCAGCATAACCAGTATTTGATTAATCATTAGCAAAATATCGATTTCATTTAGTTTCATTTAAATGTGCTGTGGTTGTGAGTGTGACCATATCGGACAAAAATATGACAGTGAGTGTAGCGGAAGTTATCTTTTTGGTCCCTATGAATATCAAGTGTAAGACAAAATGAGTAAAGAAAAGCAGGACTAGGTGACTAGGATTAGTTTACATTAATAAGCTTTGAAAATAAATAAGTAAGCATTTATTATTCTCACCAATTGACATTTTCTGTAAAAATAAAAGTGACAAAATTACAATATTTTTATTTCAAAATTTGGACGAAATGTTATCAGATATTTATGGTATAAAACTATTTCATTTAGTCTCATTTAAATGCGCTGTGGTTGTGAGTGTGACCGTAGCGGACACAAATATAGTGGCGAGCGTAGTGGAAGTGACGTTTTTGGTCTCCATGATTATCAAGTGTAATGCTGCGTCCCAATTCACATACTATCCATCCTAAATAGTATTCGAAAATAGAATTAGTATGTCCCAAACCATAGTATGTTGAAAAGAGTATGCCAAAGATGGTTTACTATTTCTGGTAAAAATTGTAGAAGCATCCATACTCTAATAGCTAATAGCGTTAGATGTGAAATTGATTAGAACTACAAACGCAGGTGAAAAGTGTAAACAAATCTCAAACATGGCGGACACGCGTCAAGTAGCTTCGGTAAAGTTGTTTGAATGACTGTATATCAATATCTAGCCAACTGGAACATATTCGTTTTCTGTGTTATGTTTCATCTGCAACAACAATGTGAACTTATATCAAGATATGTTTTGACATTAACTTCTGAATAATTACCCAAAGACCTGAGGAGACTTCTCTGCACGAAAGACTCGTGAATGGCAGATTATCCTGCTGCTGCTTCTCCAATAAAGTATTACCTACTTTATTGGAGAAGCAGCAGCAGGATAATCTGCCATTTGCGAGTCTTTCATGCTCTTCTTGCATACTCTTCTGATACACACTTTTTACAAAAAAGTGCATACTTTTAGAGTGTAGTATGTGGATTGGGACGCAGTATGAGCAAAGAAAACCAGGACTAGGTGACTAGGATTAGTATACATTAATAATGATGAAGCTTTGAATAAAAATAAGCAAGCATTTACTATTCTCACCAATTAACATTTTCTGAAAAAAATGACAAAATTACAATATTTTTATTTCAAATTTGGAAGAAATGGTAAAAAAACTCACTATATATAAAAAATTACAATAAAAACTCAAAATATCATATAGAATTCTTTCAGTTCTAACCTGCCACATGTTAAATGCCATATTTTACTATGAACTGTATTTTAAATCCAGATAGCGTTTCACTGCTTAACACGAGCCCACAGACCCATATAATAAACTTTATTCCATTTGACAACTTTTCCCATTTAGTGTCAAGGTGTGTTTCGGTGGAAAAACAGCGGTATCGTCTAATAGCTTTTTTTTCAGGCAAAACTTCAAGGTAGGTGTCTGTACAGAATTAACTGTCAAGAATAAATCTAAAAATATTCACATTCAAAGGCCTAGACGTAACCCTCTTCCACGACATGAAATCCCTTCCCTTTGTTAAAAAAACAACTCACAAGCTTGCAGAGCTAAGCAATTCTCTAAAACTGCACGGTTGTCTGTTCGATTGCATTCTTTATGTTGACAGAATGACCCATGAAGACACTGAACAATGAAACAAACAGATGATTCGAGCTGCGATATCAAATAACACTGAGCACTAAATCCAATTAGCGAGACAATTCGACAATCTCTCTGCATTCTAATGCAGCGGGCGAGAAAGAGAGAGAGAGAGAGAGAGAGTCAGAGAAACTGTGCTCTTATTTTAGTGCAGTAAACAGTTGCTGCCAACTCACTGTTAGCCCAATGTTATCAATCAACCCAATCAAAGACAAGATGCTGTGCAAGGCAGTCGGGATTTAATCTAGTAATGCAGGAATATCAATTAAAGAATTAGTCAAATTAAAATATTAAGGGCTGTGGAACTTGATTTATGCAAGTGGCGAATCGATTAGCATATTAGTGGAATTTTATTGCAACTTAATTTAGAGCAATTATTCCTGAGCAAGTATCAGTGTCAGAAGTGGCTGCCAATCAAGTGACTCCTTATAATTTGTATTCGTCGGCTGTCCCAAGAAGGGAAGAGATATACGATAGGAAGTCGAGCCAGTGCATTGACTGCTTTGTCTGAATTCAGTTGGCTCAATATAGGACTTTGGCCATTTGGTTGGCTCAGCGCTGGCCTTCTGTTTGGGGGTGGCTAGGTTGGGGGGGTTCTAGAGATTTAGCACTTTGGTTGGCTCAGTGTTGGGCTTGGCATCAGCAGCTGGCACCATGAGAAGACTCAGGAGCACATACCCGTCCCCATAGCCGCCCTCGTGGCACACGGGAGGGAACACATCCATCTCTATTAAGTTGTCATGCCCGTTTTCAAGAACTGCTTGCTTTGCTAATTTTCTACATGGGAAAGACAAACAATTAGAATAAAGGTCGTCAGTTCTTTCTGGTGATGAGACAGTCAAGGTATTTCCAATTATGAGTTTGGCAGCAAATCCTCAAAGAAAGAGCTTCTCAGACGGCAGTC
The DNA here is from genome assembly GCA_903798195.1 of Danio kyathit. Lineage (NCBI taxonomy): Eukaryota > Metazoa > Chordata > Actinopteri > Cypriniformes > Danionidae > Danio > Danio kyathit. Next base: position 49,236,924 of record LR812519.1, on the reverse strand, counting down.
GCTGACAGCTGAATGTACACTGGAATGAAGGACAGACAGTCGTGCGTGGACCCACACGCATGAAAAGACTCATAAAACAAGTACACGGCAGTTTTATGTTCTGTGTATCATTTCATTTTCCTCTAAATGGAAGCACTAACATGCTCTGAAAAAGAGGGAATGTTTATTACGGTGAATAGAGCCGCAGAATTACTCAGGCACGCTGAATGACTGTAAAGTGTTATTGGTCGCCTCTCTATACATCCACTATGAGCTAAGTGTGAGAATATATTAATTACTGTACTCCCTCTATAGCGGATAGCATCCTCTGAGAGAGGGATGGGGCTCTCTAGAGATGCACACAATCTGAAGCAGCGCATTTCAATTGGCGGGTCACCGATCTATTATGACAGGGCGGCAGGCGGCAGGGAAAAACAATGCTAAAGGTCAAAATAAAGTGCAACTAACCATGTAATTGTGCATTGTTAGGATATAAAAATAGGCCTTCAACTTTTATGAGGGGGAAAACAACAGTTCCCATATATTTTGCTGTTGATATGTAAGGCCATCAAGCTCTACTGTATTTTGATTAAAAGTATGGCACTTAATGAAATACAGACAAGCTGCAAACATACAAACAAACAAAAATATGACCCTGACTACATTAAATACAGACATTTTGTTCAGTGAATTATTAGTAGCTGAAGCATTTATAAACAAAGAATGAGGGCCCTATCATACACCCAGTGCAATAAGGCGCAAGACATGTTTGGTGCGATTTGCAACTATTTTCAGACGTAACCCTAATTTTCACGTTTTGCGCCACGTTGTTTAAATATCAAATCCTCTTGCACCACTTTGTAGACTCATGGCTGTGTTGGTCTAAAATGTAGGTGTGTTAAGGGACATTGTTGGTGCGTTGCTATTTTGAGGAACTATAATAGACTGCCATTGACCAACTGAAAGCTGGCCTAAAGTCCAATGCAGAGTGCATTAGTTATGTGCCTATACATATATACATATGAAAAAAAAATTTAAGGATTAAAATGTTACCAAACATATTATTTTCTACATAAATGTAAAAACCACTCCCTCCGTTCTTCACCTCGGAGCTTTTTTTCAGTTTATTCATGACAATATGCATTTGTATAATGTTATTATTATTAGCAGAATTATTTATTACATGCACATTTATACTTGTTTCAATAAAAACAAGTTTAAATTTGGCCACCTGTCGGGTTTTGGAGATGTTTACATCACCGTACGGGGCATAAGAATAGGACGTGTGTTTGGATATAACGTAAGTTTTTTGACCACACTTTGTTATTATTGTTCCTTTATTTGTTTGCTGGAAATTAGACCTGATTTTAGAAATAGTTTTGAAACAAATTTTTGTGCTTAACAAACAAAATTAAATATATGGGCTAATGGATGTCTTCAGTGGAGTGCATACAACACCGTTTCCTCATCCATGAAAGTAAAGGAGTAAAATAAAAATTAAAAGTAACGTAAAGAGAAAGTAAAGAGGCCGAATGGAGGAGGCTCGTTCTTTATCCTCGCGCTGCAGATGGTCTGTTTAACTGTTTTCTCCCTAGTAAAGCATTCAGTTTTTCCTCTTACAGAGTATGTAAGTAGCAAATGCACCATGGCGCAACACAACTCACTCTTAAAGGGAATGTGAGATTAGACTCAGATTGGTTTAAAGCACATTATGCTCAAAAGACAACCACAACTAGGGCCAGACAGAATCTGCAGACATTTTTTGCCATTTCTGAGGAGAATTTTGTAAAAATCTGTGTTAAAATTTTAAATAAGACCTTTTTAACTTTTATTTAATGTTAACAATGCAAATCCAATTAGAACCACTTATTTAGTAAACAAAGCAAGTCTATCATATAAAATATCTACTAAAAGACAAAAAAATATTACTTTACAAACTGTATTGTGAATAAATCATATAGAAACTTTGGTAACACTTTATTTTGATGGTCCATTTGAGTATTAGTAGACTGTCTGCTTAATATCTGTTGATGCTGACATTTCACAGTCCTTTAACAGACATTTAACTGACTATAAGAAACTTTGCAATTACATGTCAACTTACAGTACACTAACCCTAACCCCAACCCCAACCCTAACCCTAACCCCAACCTAACAGTCTACTTATAATCTAATGATAATTAGTTGCAATGTAACTTAAATTCAACAAACGGACCATCAAAATAAAGTGTGACCGAAACTTTCATATTAGTCAATATTATTACAGAAATTAATAAACAAATTTAATATTAATATAAATGTACACACATTTAGACAAGTAAATAAATAGACTCGATGGTCTAGAAATCTGCGCATTTCTGCGCACGCAGATTCCGAATGGGCCTATAACTCATTAAGAGAATAAGCACAACCCTGTTAGACCATGTGCCAGGGCGCAGAGCATTTTTACATCCTTAAAATAGCTTATGCGGATTTGGACACGCCCTTAATGCTTATGTGATTTAGACTCTGCACCTAGATTGGTAAAATAGAGCCCTTAATGTTTAATGCAGTTCAAAAAGTAAAACCACTTGGGAAGCACTGATCTAAAGCCATGGGGCAACGTTTTTCACTCCCCCCCCCCACACAATTTCTTGTGGGATGAAAACTGGTGCATGGGATTCCAGCAGTAATTCAGTATGACTTTGCACATGACACCACCATGACCTACGTTTTAACCAACGTGCCCTTCTAACCTCACAGCGGGAGTTCAAACCTTTACTTCAAGTTTTTACAACAAGTGACTTGCTGACATGTAACTCAATAACGCGACTTGACCATATGCTCGTCCGTCTTGGATTTCACCGAGTGGCCTGCTTTTATACAAACCACACAACTGCTGTTAAAATGACTTATGTGCAGTTTCACTTTTTGTCTACCTGTTGAGAAAAATGAATAGAAAAAGAGACAAAGACAAACTCTGGGAACTGTAGCGCTTTAACGACCCATTTGTCATGGAAATGATAAATGTTAATTACATTTTATAACGATTACTGACACTTTCAATTTACTCAATCCTCACAGTTCATATGGCATTTATAGTCACGTAACACTGGCTTTCATTGTAGCTAAAAGGATCATAGCAATATGAGCAAATGTGGCGCATGCTTGAAAATAATTTTGAATTAAATGGCAAGATTAGACCCTCAATAAAAATGTTAATGCACAGTAGATTCACCACCCACTTAAACGAGAGATAATAGAAGAAGCGTGATGAAAAACAGCGATAAAATCTCCAGCTGCAGCCTCTGTGGACTGACTGGGGCATCTGGTGTTTAGGTAAGACAGGATAATGTTCCTTTGACACAGAAGACAGCGAACAGGGATTTCGGAGCGTGAGGGACGGGATAACCATTGTTAATTGATTACAGCAGGCATGACATCAGGCTGGAAATTGCTATGCTAATCCGTGTATCTTCTTTCACGTTTGTCATCCTCTGACAAATGCCTTCACAGAAGATTTAGGAGGAGTGAATGCGTAACAGAACTGGAAAATAACTTAACAATGGTTATATACGGTAGCGTAATCGAAGATAGACTACTTAAAAGAAAATACAAATTCTAAAATCTCCAGACATGGAATTACTATTTGACACAGTGAAATGTTTAGATGAGTTACTGCGGTGAACAGAATAAAGTGGAAACAACAATTTCCTACTCTTCAGACAAGGACCTGTGATCTGTACAATAAAGTGCATACTCTTTCACTTCTTTTATATCTTTTTTTCTTTTATATCATTTACCAATTTTCAGACATGGAATACAGTTTTGACAAGGACTGTATGACCTTCACAATAATTACCCACTTCTTTTGCTCTTTTATTTTGCCTCTTTAAATAGTTTTCTTTTAGAAAATTCACTCAGTAGCCGTTAGTGTTGGGTAAGTTACTTTAAAAAAGTAATAGATTACAAATTACTGATTACAACTGGAAAATTGTAATCGGATTACATTACTAATGACTTCATATAAAAAGTAATCAGATTACTAATGACTTTACTTTGAAGTTACTTTTAAAACAAAAAATATACCTCTAAACATACAAAATAAACTGCAGCTCTTTCAGTAATTTAATATTCACTGAAAAACATTACAATGGGTTTAAGACAGCAGCTTGACATATTCAAAAGACTTAAAGAGTTCGTCCAATACTTAAAATTCTCTCATCATTCACTTGTTCCAAACCGCTTTGTCTTTGTTTTGTTTTTTACACAAAAGAAGACATTTAGAAGAAAACTGGATACTTGTAACATTGACATCCATGATATTAAAAAGCACTGCAGTGTTTGGGTGTCTGTGTTTATCTGAAAAAGTAGTCTACCTAAATGTGTATATTCCAAAGTATGAAACTAATTGGTCAGTTCTTGTCATGTGTTGAGGTTTTCAACTAGGAGCGCCTGGGAAATGTGAGCGCAAAAGACGCGATATGTTAACGGCCCCATAAGCAGCTACGTTTCTCGTAACATTCAGAAGATACCTTCACTCCCGATCCTGCACAAAAATTCAATTTAGCCTGTTTAGGCTGAGTTGGACCGCCATGTTTTTGGGCGCCGGTGTCCACCTTGGTGACGAGTATTGTCGTAGAATGCTTTCTCTTCTAATGCTGAACAAGTTGCTGGTCGAGTTAAAAGCAGGCGAAAATTTTTTAGAGACTGGACATAGACTGCATTTCACAGCAATATTTTTGTTTTTACGCTCAATGAAATCAAAGTAATGTCTGTATTTCGACTTGAAGAAGCAACCGCTTTTAACAGCAAACATTTCAGCTCGCATTCTCCAGCAATTTTAAAGCTGGTGCTTATTAACTGACGTTGCAGGAAAAAACATGATTAAAAGGAAGCATTATTTCCTTCTAAAAACTATATTGGTTACGTAAGTAACTCAAATACATTGACTTTAGTAACGGTAATCAAATTACAGATTTAAAATGTAATTCGTTACATTACTGTGTTCCTCAAAGTTATAATTATAATACAGTAACGCGTTACTGAGGAACGCGTTACACCCAACTCTGGTAACCTTATAGAGTGGTTTTGCTTTTGAAAAACTATATCTACAGTGTGCATACATCTACAGTGATAAACTACACTATCTCTAACACAATAGCCTATAGGATCAAGTCTGAATGATATTAAAATTCATATTTCCACTCCACATCACAGTATGGAGGCAGAAAGAAAGAACAAATGCAAAAATAGAAAGAAAGAAAAAACCATCATAACCTCTATGTGAAGGAAAATGCAAATAGGGGCTATTGTTATTCTCAAGGAGCCCATTCCTTCGATGGTGCCTGCAGTGTATTCTTCAGCAGTGCTACTATGAACATTTGCAAGTTATAAAAGTGACAAAGGACAAAGTGTCAATACTGAATGATCCATAGCACTTAGGTAAGCCTGCGCTGAGAGGCATCTCACAGTTGCTGTGTGTTTTGTCTATGTGGATTGAGCCGGATTGTTCTCTGCTCCTAAACTGGGGCTGGAGACCATACCGTAGATAAAATAACAAAACATCTAAAGGCTCTTGACAACTGGTTGGGCTTGGCAGAATGCTGTTGTACTCTGAACACAATCCACTATGAGTCATCAGGCTTTCACACTTTTTTTAATTACAGTAACACCTATTGATGTTATATTGATGGATGATGCTTTACTTTAAGGACATTTTGATGTCTGGCTTTGTTTTGGAGCAATAAATCACTACCTTTCAAAATCACTTACGGAAGTGAAGAGACAATAAACAAAGCAAAGGACTAGTAAATTTTAACAGGGCACTTTTTCAGTTTACCACCACTTTCTTGAGGATGTTTACAGGAGATTTGTGTAAGTCTGGTTTTAATTGCTTTTTTCCACATGCAGTAAGCAGATATGCTTGGTAAATGAGCTTTTGTGATCTAACGCACTGAGCACTTTCTTCTCTCTTGTGATGGTGAAAGTCGTGAGGTCTATCTTTAGCTGTCTTACCGCTGCGGCATGACATGGGAGCTGACCTATGAGTCAAAAGTGCTTTGAGATTCACATGGGCCACGGCTAATGTGCATTTTGCTGGTTATCTCCACATGGAGAACAGCTTGAAACTAAAGCCGTTTTGCTATACTCAAAACTGAAATCAGGCCCAGAACAGAGTATGTTAAGAGATTTTGCCTAGAGCGAGGTTTTGGAATGTCAAGAGCTTCAGTGTTTTCTATCATTTTAATATACATTACAACTCCATCACAAGTAAAACGTGCACTGTCTTTTAACACCCTAGGAAGTGGGAAATCACAATGCATTTAACAGCTGAACAGTCAAATTAAAGACTTGGAATTGTAAAAGTGATAAAAAAGCAAATAAAATACTTTGAGCTACAAATTAATTGCTCAAAAATGTGATGCAGAATTAATAAATTGGCAAAAATGTTAATATTTCTAAAATATGCTATTTATATGTTGACAAAAAAAAATCTGTTTCAGATTATTCATGGTGTTGAAATCAAACCTATCACAGCGGACAATGCTAAATGCAGGTGTACATGAGATCTACAATGTTTTAAGTATTTCCAGAGGTGGTTTAAAAACACATTTGATCAGATTACTTTCTTGGTGTAGATGTTCCTGTCATATGTATTCAAGCAGCCACAAAAGACCACCTACTGCTCAACTGACCTCTTTCTTAATCATTTCCATAGCACTTTTGTTTGGTCTAAAGTTTACAGCTGTATTTGTTTTTCCTTCACACAAAAGATTTGTGTTTGACTTAGGCCCTGTTAACACTAATACATTTTAGTTTTAAAACGCATACGTTTTGCTACAGTTCCGCCTGCCGTCCACACTACCCCGGAGCCCCAAAAACAGAGCATTTTGGAAACGCTGAAGAGGCCATTTGGTTCAAAAATGCTGCTGCTCTGTGTCAGTTTGGATGGGGGAAAATGGAGACATCTGAAAACTGAGAGGTGGCTGCAGGCATTCGTCTATCTGATTGGGGCTTTTTCTTAATATTAAGTGCTCAAAGTTCAGTCTTGCATCCTTTTTCTTGTAAGTTAAGACTTCGCAAGTTTGATATGGAAAACAAACTCCCAAGGACACGTTGGGTACTGTATTCTTCATAGGGAACAGTGTATATTATAACGTACACCCTGGTACATCCTTCATAATCACCCTGTATGCTTTACTGTATGGATATTTATAACAAAATGAAGCGTATAACATAACTGCCTCCTTTCATTTTCATTGAAAATGTAATCGATAAAGGCCACTATAAAAAGTATAACATACAATAAGTTTATACAATATAGGAAATAACAGCAAGCAATCAGTCAAATATTGAGAATCAGTGACATAAATTAAATATTAACTTATCTTTGCGCTCAGCCAAAACACGTTACCTAAGAACAAGTAATAGATTCAAAAAACCAAAGTCTGCGAGTATTACATAGAGACCAAATGAATTAAATATCACGTTTAACAACTTTAGTGAGATGAGATCCAGCGGTAGATCCTTGCTGAACTCTCACCTGGGGTTTTGTGCTTAAATAATCCGCTGCCTGGCAGTAGCTCAGACATGCGCATATGCTGCAGGACATGCTAGTGTGTGTGTGGTCATGTGATGTGTGTTTTCAGTGGTGCAGTGTGGACAGAAAGCTTTTCTGAAACGCTGGATGAAACGCCAGTGTGGATGTGGATCGCTTTCATTTTGAAACGCCGTTTTAAAACTAAAATGCATCAGTGTAAACAGGGCCTTAAAATTAGACTATTTGATATTTGTCGCTTAATACAAGGGGTAAACAAAGCTTTACATAATCATACCCTGAAGCAGATTCACCCAATTGCCTGATTTGGTTTTACATTTGAAATGATCAAGCTTGCAATAATAATAATAATAAAAAAAAACATCCTTGTGCAGAGATCTTGAGTTATTTTAATCAGACGGGCAGGTGTCTCAAGAGGCTTCTCCTGTTTGTTTTCTCCCTCACTTTAACGGCATCATCAAATAGTGTAGATCGTAAAGACAGCAGAGTGAGGTAATTGACTGTATAAGAGTCATGATCGTTTCGACTCAATTGTCTGTTCAGCACAAATTGCACACAAATTACAAGAATGTGGAAGCTTATGCTCAGACGTGATCTGTACTTCACCACAAGGTTCATGACAGTGTCAATAATGGCTTAAAGCTACAGTCAGTAATTACTGAAACAATGCCACCTGAGCCCTGGGAACCAGTCATTCATGCTTGTAAACACAGGGAAGCGTTCTTCATTGAAGCATATGGGAAATATGTCATAGGAGCAATTTACTATACCTAACAACAACCTGTCTGGTGGATTATTTTAAGTGAATAGCCACTAAATAACACTAATTGATAATTTATTAATTCATTTGTTCATTTTCCTTTGGCTTAATTGCTTATTTTATTAGGGGTCGCCACAGCGGTATGAACCACTAACTATTCCAGCATGTGTTTTACACAGCGGATGTCAGCCACAACCCAGTACTGGGAAAATAATTCATCCGAGTGCAAGCAAATTAGCATGAAGTATTTAAGGGCTGATTTGAGCAATTTTCTACAAAGGCTAATGAAGTCGACTGAAATTTTTTCCATTTTTTGAGCCAGAATCTCCATGCCTCAAACAAATCAATGTGCTTGTTCGGGGACACATGTTGTGAAGCATTTGCATTTCCACTTTCTGCCAGCACGTTTTCATCCATCAGTTCTGATGGTTTTCCATTATTTTCATCTAAACTCCACTGTTGTGCCCGTCGAGGAGATGGAAATTTTGTTTATTTCACCTCCAAAACCAGTCTGCACCATGTAAGCAGCTGTTAAGTAAGCTTCACGTCCATGCACCTTTTGAACCAACGCCGCCATGCAGACACAGAACAATGTGCGTTCTCGAGCGCAGCTAAATGGATGTCTGTATTCAGAGTGTTTATCTGGAAAGATGCAGCACCATGGTTGGATTTACAACCATCTGTGTGTGTGTGTGTGTGTCAAGAAAGCCTGTTGACTGTGTGTGGTCCACAGTGGTCTTCTTGGTGAGAGCTCAGGATATAAACAGAAATGTTAGCTCTCTTGCTAATATCTACAGAAATCTGCATAATTCTTTGTCAATATCAGTGGAGGGGCGCCAAGGATATGTTTTCGAGGATACGGTGTGACCACCGAGACAAAAACCACTGAGAGAAAAGAACAAAAACAAACAGCACAGCGAAAGTTGGAAAAGAGACAGAAAACAAAACAATGGGGGTGAAAAACAATGGACTAAAGAGCAGAGATCTTGCTGTGGCTGACATGACAAAGCAAAAGAGCAGGACAGCCACGTAGCTATAATAAAAAAGACAGTATAAAGCGAGAGAAGCAGTGGTGAGGAAAACAGAGGGAAAGACCATAAAGGAAGTGTGGATGTTGGATATTCCTGTTTTGGGACCACTGTGGCCATGTGAAGGGCTGTAAGTGAAACTTGAGGGCGGTGATGCAGAGGCAGGTGTGTTATTCCTGGATCTCTTAACACTGTGTTTGTACTGGCACTCATAAAATATGAACTCAAAAGCAAGCCACTCATCAGTGCTTGCATGCCTTAGTTAGGATACTTGCTATATTTATTTAGCACAAGTGAATACACGGCTGTGAGGCTGATGTACAGTCACCCTTAATGGACTGTTAAATCCAATTATGTGAAATATAGATTTTATACTAATATCAGTATAATAACAATGACTGCAAACATATTTTTTATATGCATCCATCCCCCAAAGTAGGGCCAGCGGGCCAAAGTTGGGCCAATGATGGGGAGTTGAATGGGGAAAATGCTTTTGACAGAGATCGTCATTTCCAATTTAACCTACCCTTTTGTTTCTGTTTAATTGAGGAGCTATAAAAAAGCCAAATAAAATTAAATGTTGTAAATGAATCGGACTTTTAAAATGTAAATAATGTCACTTAACAGATAGAGGACAATACACAAGACATCAAAGGCAAATCAAGGCAAAGAAAGGAGCAGCTCGACTAGTGTATTCAGCATTGATCTCCATTGTGTTATAAATAGGATTGTTTATGTTTTTACTATAATAAGTTCATTAGAAAATGTTAAAAATGATATGGCATCAATTAATATGTTTTAAAGCAATGTTTTCTAGTTATTTTTAAATATTAGCTAATAAATGAGAAAATTACCCACCATGGCAAATTTAATGTAATCCGGTTTGTTATATTCAACTTCAGCCCACAGCCCTCAATCAAGTTTAGTTTTTGGCCCTTTATAAGAAAAAGTTTAGGCACACTTGCTTTAGACACTGTTTACCATGGTGCACTGAGGTTTATAACAAATGTTAAATCCCTCACTCATCATTGTGTGTTGTACACTCGGGTAGGACGGTCTGCTTGGTCCACTCGTAGGCTCATGCATTGGCAAATCTTTGTTTATAAATCTATTCTGGGTTTACTCCCCTCATATCTCCAAACTACATTTGTAAAAAACCTGTCTCTACACTGTAAAAAAAAACATGATCAATTAATTATGACAGCATATGTTTTTAGCTCATTGTAACTTATTTAACGAAGTTAAACATGTTTTAACTTAATTTTATTAGTTACGCAAGTTGTTTTAAGTCAGTTTAACATAATATATGTTCAATGGACTTATAAGGTTAATTTGATCCAGCTTAAACATTTAAGCGAACCAAAGATTTTTACAGTATAGCTATAGCCTTCACTCTCAGAAAGTTTATTTATTGTCTGTACCAGTGGTGCGTACTCAAATGGGAAAAAAAGGCTTTTAAATATGCAGCACCTATAGCATGGAATAACCTCCAAACAAAGTTGCAGTTTAAAGAGTTGGTCTCACTACATGCTTTTAAATTTTTTTAAATGATTTGGAGTTTGAAAAATTGGCCTGTAGATGTTCTGAAGTTTTTGACTGTCATTGTATGTGTATTTTGATGGATGAATGATGTTACCTGTTGATGATGTTGATGATGTTTGTTTTTTGTTTGTTTGTTTGTTTGTTAAACCCATGTGAGCTGTATACTGCCTAATCTTGGCCAGGACGCTCTTGTAAAAGAGATTTTTAATCTCAATGTGCGTTTCCTGGTAAAATAAAGGTTATAATAATAATAATTTTATTGTTAGTAATTATTTAATCTTCATATTTAAACATTCTTTAATGATACATTATTTTAACATTGGTTCACTTGAAATTTACTACACTGCAATATTGAATCCATTTACGCCATTGGATGAATGATAATACCTGTTATTTGTCTGTTTGTTTGTTAAACCCATGTGAGCTGTATACTGCCTAATCTTGGCCAGGGCGCTCTTGTAAATCAATTTTTAATCTCAACGTGCTTTTTCTGGTAAAATAAAGGTTATAATAATAATAATAATAAAAAAAAAATAATAATAATAATTGTATTGTTAGTAATTATTTAATCTTCATATTTAAACACGCTTTAATGATATATTATTTTAACATTGGGTGACTTGAAATTTACTACACTGCAATATTTAATTCATAGGTCTGACATGTTGGTGTATGTTCATGAAACATTTTTAAACAGTGCATTTGTCCATTTAGCTGTACTGCAGCAGAACACTGTATAAATGTACTGTTGAATTTACATTTCACTATCACCTTGGGACCATTTACATCGTTAATACATTCCTGGAATGACAATTTTCACTATTCTGTTAGCTTGGTTTTGAGGTACCATTAGCCACTGAACTGTACATCCATCCCCCCAAGCCTCACTCTCATTTACATCAGACTTAAAATGCTGACTATCCAGACTGAGGTCTATGGCATTCGGGCTCTAGAGACGAACCCCCTCTCTCTTGACTGCCTTTCATCAAGTTTTTAAGAATGGCAGCAAGAAATTTATGCACAATGACAGCATCACTTACCAAGTGCTTCAAAATGAAGTTTCTGGAATGACCCTGATTTCTCTCTCCACACCCACCTCACCCTGTCTGTCTCAATGCTTACATCAAGCAGGATGAATGAAAGGAGTGCTAGGTGGTAACATCCCTTAATGGGGGAGGCTTAGTCATTATATATACAGTGTCACTAAGAAAGAGTAGATCAAAAACAGAGAGAGGCCATTACGGCGCTAACGTGCAAACCCCTGAAACAAAGTGTTCCCTTCTGCTAGTGTTTAAAGACCCCTCAGAGTATCCTCTGAGCTTACAACCTTACTGATTTATGGGAGGAAAACAAGCAAGCCGTATCCTCCCCTAAGCTTGGCGAGGCCTCAGTCACTCTGGGATGTTAGCAGAGTCAGCAGAAGCACTTTTTTTTTGATGTTGTCATATTATCAGCCATTTTGTGAGAGAGATGATTGATGGAAACCTTACTATGGCTGATGTAGGATAAGAAAATTCAATGTTGGTTAATGTAAATTGTTTTATCTGACATGTTAATAATCTTTTTTTTTAAACAAGATATGGCCTGTAGTGGTAGATAGTGACTATATGTATTCACTATGGTATACAAGTAATTTTATTTCACATCTGAATTTGTTCTGAATGATTTTTAGGAAACTTACTTTTACTTCACTACATTTCACAACTGTAGGAGCGTAAAAAGTTGTTTTGAATGGGAAAAACTGTTATCTGCTCACACAATAACAGTGTTTGATTTGTAAAGGAGATGATTCTTTCATTTAAACTGTTAAATTTGTTCATAAATCACACTGAACACTTACGTTGTGAATTGGCCAGTTTCGATTGCATCTGCTCACGAGTTAACAACTCACTGATTCAAATGATCTACTCAGAGAGAGTTAATATCTCACTGATTCAAATGATTCTGTAGGTAATGATTCACAGTATTTACCAGAATAACAAAAGATCCTTAGAGTCTGTGGTTAACGGTATAAAATGTAAAATATTAATGATGGATTTTAGGATTTATTATTATCGATGAAAATCCTATTTAGGTCATGACTGTCAGTTTGTTGTACAGTAAATATATTGTAAATGGTGAGTTGTTTAAGCCCACTGTATGATATATTTGAATGTCCAATTACATCCCTATCTGAGGTAGGTTTTACAGTATTTAAAAAGCTGAACATAAAGTTAAAACAACACAAATGAATCCCTGTGCATTTCCTATTTCTGGAGCAAATAAACCTAGACTTAAAGTGCTGACCAAAAGTTTTGTAAATAAAAGTATCTTGCAAAAATAACAAATTCAATAATAAGTATTTGTACTAATATAAAAAAGCATGTACTGTACTGCATTGACAAACAGTTTCTCTAAAGGGTTAATTTGAGCTGTTTATAATGTACATGTTCATCCTCTTTAGAAAGTTTGAAGAAAGTTTGGAAAATGAATTTAGACAGTGGAATTGATAATGCAGATTGGTCTGCTGTAATTAAAAAAATGACTTTAAGTGTACTTTATTGGGAGTTCATGAACTCAATTATAAATTTATTAACAAAATTTAGCTCACACCATGTCTGTAGACAATTTGTTCATTGTTTCAATTGTAGAAAAACAAGGGAATATTTCTCCATTTTTCCTGGCACGGTGACAAAATTGTTCCTTGTTAAGCTACATTTATTTTCACTTCGGATTTTTTGGATTTGGTTATCTGTTGGAACAGAGCAAATGAATATTTTTCTACACTTCAATGCTAAAATAAAATAAAAAAATTGAATTTATCTGGCAAAGAAATTCATATTTTTAATATAATCATCTCATCAGGTAGCTTTTAAAATGTGAATGTCTCAAATATCTGCCATCAGAAGTCAAGTAATTTTAGACAGATTTGGACATGTTAATGACCTCTTCTGATTTTCCATTGTATTTTGTATACACAGTGTGATGAGGGTGATCTGTATTTATGTAAATAAAAATGCAAAGAACCCAAATATGTTTACTGGAGTAGTATTGTATTAGAGTATCTGCATTTTTACTAAAGAGCTCGATTCACTGTGCTTACGAAGATGGGGTGGAATGTAAATAAATGCCCTGCAGTCACAGATTTCAGAGACAGATGTAGTGTGCACGTGATGTGAGTAATGTCAAATGAAAGATCTTTCCAGATCACAGGTCACACTTTGTGGGATGTAACATTGCTGGTGTCTGTGCTTGCATAACTGACCTACTCTCCAGCGGCACATTGCTGCCCAGGACCCAGCTGTCCTGCAGCGGCACTGACTCGGGTGTGGTTTGCAGTTCGGCGGGGAGGGCGGCCGGAGGGGCCGGGCTCACGTTCCTGCGGCTGCTCAGAGAGTTGTGGTTCAGCGCCGTCACAGACGGCTGCTGCTTGTGCGGGGGCGGCACTGGTGGCAGCGTGGACTGGCCCAGCTGGTGCTGATTGGACGGTTGTTCTGTGGAAACAATCAAACAAAACTAGGTTAACCAATGGTGAGGCAGTATAGTAACAACGTGCAGATGTAAGCCGTTGTCCTTGGTAATTAATCGTGGCAGTTAGGCAAATGTGTCTGGATGAATGTGCCTTTACCAAAGAACATCTGGGACATATTACAGCAGGGTGATGATGACATTAACCATTTAGCATCCAACCCCACCAGCTGTCGAATTGCCATGACAACAATGACACATATGCATGCTCTCATATACATATATAAGCATATGATCGAGACGATTAAACATCTACTTTAAAATGTGCTGGGAAGCCTGGCTGCACTTATCTGTCATTATTGCAGTAAATTCACCCTTGGGTTTGTTTTGGATTGCACCCTGGTAATAGGAAGTGTATGAAGAAGCAATGTTTCGAGCAATGGAGAATTGTTATAAGGCACATTATTGCCTGAGTTTCAGATATGATCACAACAGTAGCAATGCAAATGACATATCTGCCCTAGAGCCAGTTTAAAATGACTACAAAATCTCCCATCTTAGTAAACTTTTGAAGGCTTTTGTACAAATTTTACTATTCAAGTAGAACCAATTGTGTAGAAAAAGCTAATGACACGACGTATGCTTACTCCTGATTTTCCCCTTTCTTAGCGTATTGCTGTTCTCTTAGCATCTTTCTGTGTTTTAATCAATCCAATCAAAATAGATGATGTAAAATCAACATACAAATGAGGTTGTCTTAAATATTTCGATCGTGTCCAATTTTGACCACTTCCATACTGTAGGTAGTCGAAAACTCATTTGATCGCATTGATTTTGAAGAACAAACAGTCATGCTGTTGAATGTGTTCAAACTGCCTCAAAATACGCCTACTCACCACCCACTGACCTAAAATGTGAGCATTATGGGATGTGTTTTGAGAAAGTGCACCAAACAATCAATTGCAACTGTGCTTTGTTGTACCAAAACAAACAGATTGCAATCAAAATCATGTTACCATTTGCATCCATTCAATTGACTTCCTTTCCCACTTGCTTGTAAGCAACATAATGACTTGACATTCACTGCACATGCTGCTCTAAAGAAAATGATCTAGCATCTGACAAAAAGAAAGGGAGGGTCTAGTCTAAATAAGAACAAAAGTGGAAACAGGAGACACATTTAAAATGTGTAGGAGCATGTGTAAATGGTAATGCATCTTGACTGATCGTTTGTGATTAGAACATTGAAAGCACACCTTACTGTAATACCAAGTGTAAACAATACCCTAAAGTCTTCAGACACTCATGCTATACAGTAAGTCTTAACATGTTGCATTGCCAGAGGCACAAAATTAGAGCCCTAAAGGCACCTTTACAAGCTCCTTTTGACACCTTTGCAAGCTGTTTATAACTTGTCTGACTATTGCACAGATGTGAGGAAATAAAGGCTGTTTTTTAAGAACTGCTCAATCTTTGTACTTAGCATTAGCCTACAACTAGCTATGTCAATTGTGGGATTTTAAGCAGCAGTCACATCGCAAGGGATCATGTCCTCATTTAAACCTCTGCTGAGTCAAATCTAGAATAAAAAATTGAAAAAGAGTAGAAGAGATTACACGCTGTACTGTAACTTGAGGCCACAAAATCCTTTTCCTTGAACACAGATAAGATGAAACACAATGATATTTATGTGAAGCATCCTTTCCAGAAAGACAAAACCATTGCTCAGCTTCCTGTGCTCCTCTGTGTTACTCATATGGCCGTCTTTGATACCAGATTGATACAGTGGAGCTGCTATAAGAAAAATGACAAACAGGGAGTGAGTCTACACTGCAGTTGAGAATCTTCTGGCAGATTTGGACAGCAAAAAAAAAAATCTCTCTTTGGTGTGACGGGCATTTTGTGTGTCTTTGACCTTTTCTAAGGCTGCCTATATGTGTTTGTTCCGTTCATCCCCTGTTCCTCTCTTTGAAACACCAAAAGACTTAAAGATGCTCATGCTAGCAGATACTGTCAAGGTTATTTGTCATATTCACAAGAAGTCAATGGCATAGTAAACATTAAAATGCTTGCTGTGAGCCTCAGACATTCTCAAGCGTTAAATACAAATAAAAAAATAAAAATAAATTGAAAATGACAAAATAAGACCAAAAATAAAAAAAGTCACATTATATACAATGTTAGTTTGTTACGTGTGTGCGGAAATGCCATAAGCAGATTGTAACGGTGTGTGACAAAGGCTCGCTCTCTTTTCTTCACTTTGTTCTTAGCCTCAAAACCCAGTTTGCTATTGTGTAATCAGAGCATTAATCTCAATGTCTAATCTGTAGTTCCTTTCCCCAAAGACTTAAGATATTAAATATGATTAATTTAACATACTGTATATACAGTTGAAGACAAAATGATTAGCCCTTCTGTGAAATTTTAATTAACTGCTGTTTACCAGAGCAAGGACATTTCCCATTGTATTTTTTTTTAAATATATTTTGTTTTGGAGGAAGCCTTATTTCTTTAGGTTTGGCTGGAATTATCTGCTTGGCTTTAGAACAAACCGCTGAGTATTCCAATGACTTGCCTAATTAATCTAACTTGACTAATTACCCTAATTAACCTAGCTAAGCTTTTAAATAAGCTGAATACTAGCATCTAGCTAAATAGAAAGTAAAATATTATGGTCTGTCATCATGGCAAAGACAAAATATGTTATTAGAAATGAGTTATTAATAACTAATAAAAATTAGTCCCGGACCAGGCCATATCCTGAGCTGATGCTGCGGCAGCCATGGAGGAGTGGAGAGCATGAGACTCTGAAAGACCACAGTGACAGACAAGTCTTTGCATTAATCCCGTGGGCCAGCATGATCACCCGCCGGTGACCTACCAATACTTGCAGTTCTCCACGATGGACATCCAGTGTTCTCCAGCCTCTGGCATTTAGATTGCAGCTCCGAACAGGAAGTTTGGCGAGAGGAGAAAAGGTTGTGCCCAACTGAACCTGGTTTCTCTCAAGGTTTTTTTCTTTCACTTTTGTCAATGGGTAAAGTTTGTTCGTCAACACTGTCACCACTGGCTTGCGTTGTTTGGTACTTGTGGAGCTGCGCATTGATGGATTTGCTCTTCAGTGTTTGGACTTCCAGCAGTGAAAATTAAACCACACTGAACTGAACTAAACTGAACTTGAACTCTGAAATCTGGACTGACAGTTTCAATTTACTAGAACTTCTATGTTAAGCTGCTTTGACACAATCTACATAGTAAAAGCGCTATAGAAATAAACATGAATTGAATTGTAATATTAAATCTATTATGTTTAAACTTCTTACCGTTAAACATAACTTGGGAAAATATTGGAAAAATAATTATAATTTTACTGAAGATTTTTGTCTTCAACTGTATGCACATTGTAATATACCAATGTTACGGATGTACAAGTATGCATGCATTGGTTCTACAATGGCTTCAGACATACCTAGTCAGATTCAGCAGTTGAATTTTCTGCCAAAATAACACTACTGTGAAATATACCTTTAGCGTGCTATATACGAATTTTGTCAAACAGCACACCCCTAATGATGATGTGATTCCAGCCCGGAGGTTCAGGTGTGTGGCTGATCTGGAATCAAAGCACTCACTGGATGATGTTCTGACCACCCCCGCAGTATACTGGGATACAGTGTGTTACTGTGTTCAAGTATAAAAAAAAAAAGAAAAAGAAAAAAATGTGATGGGCCGAGAGAATGCAGCAGAGTAAGAAAGGTTTGCTGAGAAGCTGAAAGAAGAAGACAGGTGTGGTGTGGATTGCTTAAGGCAACACACAGATACATGAGTGCAAATCTGCTGGGAATCACAACACATCTAGCTTCTAGCTTTCGTCTACACGTATACTGTATCTTCTCCTAAAAGTCATCCACAAATTCTCAAGATGGGCTATAACCCCTAAAATATATAATAAATATATAAAATAAGGATTGATCTATTTTTTGACCAAAACAAAGCAAGTACCTGAAACCCGGAGGCAGTGAGAGAGCACAGACAGCTTTCAGATTGGATTCTCATACCGCCCTCGGGGGAGTGCTTGCATACATTTCCATAGTCCGGGTGTACACGTTCCATTGGGTCCTATCTACTTTGCAGCTGCCGGCTTCAAAGAGCACAACAACAAAATCAAAAACAATGGAGGGAGAGGAAAGAGGGACCGTTGAGCCTGTTAAAATTCAATTTCCAGCCTTCTCTGCAGCTGATGGCGCATGCTACCACTCACTCCCATGATAATCAGACTGTCAGACACACAATTGTTGTTGGAAAGCCACTCTTCTGTACTCAATTCACTTTTGCCCCCACAAGTAAACACAACTCTATATGTTTCCTCTGTCACACACTTTCAAAGAGGGCTGATAGAGTTTTAGCCACAAAAAAAACAAAAGCACGCTGTGGCTCACAGCAGAGGTCTGATCAAAGTTCTCAAGGCCAGTTGGAAAACATGTAGTAGACTGTTTAAAACACGCAAGCTGTATAGAGAGGTTAGGGACACTTACAAGTAAACATACATGTTTGAGAATACACAAGTTACTGCCCCAGTGATGGTACCCCACTTTTAACCTTTATTTTGAAAGTGTAAAATAATAGTGTGAATAATGTGCATATGTTGCTTAGTGAATCCAAACAGTAGCTCAGTTCATTTATTTACACCATACATATCCTTTTAAAAAGCAGTTTTGCAGATGTCTACATGAAAATGTAAAGTAATGTGAATAGCAAGGGTGACTTGTCAAACCTGCAGTTAGGCAATGAAGGTCTTAACATGTCTTATTTCATAATCTGAGCACAATAGTAATGCTACATGGGGCAAAAAGGTTGCAAAAACATTGGTTTGGAATACTAATATGTACTGCATAAATGTAAATGTACTGCAAAATTCTAATAAAAAATACTAAAGCTGCAAGCAGCGATGAAAGGGACCTCGCACCTAAGCTCACCAGTAAGATTTGAAACCTCACAATACAACAGCAGACATCAAATTTTATTTTAAAGCCTCTATCCATTTCTCCTGCCCAGCAGAAGCTGAATGAAATAAAGAGGGAGTAAATGAAGTGTGGAAGACGATCAAATGTGCTGATCTGACACACTCAGCATTTTCATCAGTTGCTCACCTTAACTCCATTTAATATCAGGGGAGAAAGGCACATAATGTATTTAGATATACAGCACGCTTATGGGAGCCTACACCACACAAAAAGCTATGGGGCGACAACTTTATTGCTATCCTCGGAGACACCTCTCCGTTACGTCTCAATTACACTGCCATATGTTTGCAACACAGGTGCCATTCCAGAGCGTGGATGGACATTTGTCACGCAGCGGGGCCTGTTAGCCCCATCACGTCTGCCGCTCTCCAGGGACTCTGCATACAGGCTCTTTACATGCCCACTAACACTGACTTAAGCCCCCTCTCTGACCTCCAGACCTGACCTCTCTCAAAAGCCCGTCCACACTCAGACGTCAACCTATTCGGTCTCCTCTTGTGATGGCAGAAGGAATGTAACCCCGCTCTTCTGTGGCGGTAGTTGGAAACAAGGCCTGGTCATGTCAATCCCTGACGATGGATGGGACAGATGCCGATTTTATGGCACTGAAACGTGATCGCTGACGAATGGCTCCGTCTGCTGTAACTCATGTTGCCATGCTCGTGTGCAGCGAAAATATTTTAAGAGCCCTTTTGATTAGGATTTCACGGGCAGAACTGAAATTACAGCCAGAGCAGTTTATCTCTTAATGGGGGTGAGTGATAGCTATTGGGAGAAAAAAAATCATAATGAAAGTGCTGCTTATCTGTAGCAGCACATCTCTGGCCCAAGCTTGTATTTCAGAGATGGTTCATCAGCAGACATCTGACCTGCAGTGGAAGTGTGTGTGCGGCAGACAGTGTGTGCAAGGAAACGGAAACACTAATGCCCTGACACCCAGAGTGTCAGTGCTTATATCCGCGCTGTCAAACTCTAGATTACCTCACATGTCCTTCACCCACACCTGTCAGAAAGCTGGGAGCAGTCGGAGAGGCCTGTCATATCCAACATCAACCCCCCTTCTTGTCTTTTCTCAATGCTCATTTTGTAAACCTTTCCTCCTGAAAGAGGCTTCACAAAAGGAAGGCCTGAATCGCTCAATGGGGAGCGTCCATCAACGTCCATCAATGTCTCTTTGCTGCGTTTGCTCACAATGGCGAAGGGGGTGCGATGTAGTCGGACAGGAGTTGCATGTTGTGGGGAGGAAGAGAAGTGAATGGCTAAATGGGCTTTAATAGAGCTGTGTCCTGCGAGAGGCAGAAAGCCAAAAGAAGTTTTGACGGTGGAACTCCACAGTGGGACATCTGTAAGGCTAATGAGACCGTTTATTTATGTGACATATCTTGTGTGGTGGAAATGAGTGTGGGGAAGACAGAGCTTTGCTTCTTTATTTTCTAAAACGCAGGGCAGGAAACAGAGGAAAGGACAAGACGGTGTTCCCAGGAGTCTGTGATTAAGGAGTGGTATCGTCTCTGATATCTAGAGCACATCTGGGCCAAGGCTAAACTCACTATAGATGTAGCCGGCCACTAGCTCCACTGGCCTAGATTACAAAACACACACTCGACTTAAAGGATTAGTTCAGCCGAACATGAAAATACAGCCATCGTTTACTTACTGTACATTCATGTTGGTCTGACTTCACTTCACAACGCACAAATACGTTTCAAATAATGGGCTAGTCATTTTTTTACAAAGCAATCTTTTGATAAAAAAAGATCACAAAAAACTGTTTAAAATCTTAAAGTGTTAGTTTACCCCAAAAAAATGAAAGTTATATTATTAATTAAATCATGAAAATCATGTCATTTTAAACCCCGAAAACTTGGTGAAAACTGAGAGCTCCCTCATCCTCCATAGACATCAAGGTTCCAGACTCATTCAAAGTCCAAATAGGTACAAAAAAAATTCCTCAAAACAGTCGATGTTCAGTGGTACAATCAGAAAATTCTTAAGCTATGATAATAAACTTTGTGCGCAGAATAAACAAAATATAATGACTTTAGTCAACTTTATTTATCTTCTCAGTGTCAGTAAAGGGTGCACATTCACATATCGGGCTTTGGCGTGCCTTTAATGAATTACCTCTGAAATTTCGGATGTGACTGCCCTTTGTTTTAAAAAGAGAAGTTGCAAGTGGGGTGGGGCTCTTGTGAAAGCGTGCCCTATACTGACACAGAGGTAAAAGGCTTATTTATACTTCTGCGTCAATCGCAGTCTGTCGCAGCCTTTGCGTGGTTGCATAGCCCTCGCCGTGGCTCACGCCAACGCTGCCGCGCACCTCTCAAAAACTGTAACTACACATCATAACGACGTGTAGCGCAAGCTCTGTGATTGGTCGGCCTGGTAGCTGTGACGAGTCTGGGCAGTCCTGAGAGCCACAAGCCCGATGGAGTGAGTGTTTACAAGTGTCGAGTCCAGTGAAGGAGCTCCAGATGAAAACTGTCGTTTTGTGTTTACCTTATGATTAAAGTTGTTGCACGTCCGCCGGTTCCCATCTCAGAATGAGCGAGTTTGAGCCACTTGTACATTAAGGTAGCATTCAGAAAAAACAAAACACCCACAAAGTAACATGACATAGAGGAGCATAAAAACCTACCGTCAGCTAGCGTTTCGGAAGTGTTATTCCAGAGCAACACAAACAGCATGCAGAAGTATAAATGCATGGCTATGCGCAAAGCAGGCTTTAAAATATTCAAATTAACCCACTGAAGGCATTTGGTATATTTACAGGATGTTTATTGGCACCTCATCCTCAACTTTGAAAGAGTTGAGGATGAGGATGGAGGATGAGGGAGCTTTCAGATTCCTCCTAAAATATCTTAATGGTATTTTAATGATATCTTAAAACTAATTTTAATTAAATCTTAATGATGATATCCGAATGAAAGTCTATAAAATAAGATAATTTAAATTTTTGGGTGAATTAACTCTAAGTGGACCTCAACTTGATTAAGGAAGGGGAAAACGAGTCATGGGTTTGTAAACATAGGTTTGTAAATCACTGAAAAAACTTTGACAGAGTTTTTAGCGAACTATCAATTTAATAAACTTATTTCATAAAAGACAGAGTGATTTTGAAGTTTTGGAGCTCCTGGATGTGCAGAGTTCATGGACTAGTGATTGAGGTATTTGAAAAAAATGACGACTGAGAAATAGTGTCAGATGTGTTTTGAGTTTGTCTCGATTTATCCCTCTGGAGGGTGTCTGATGTGAGAACATCACTTTTTTTTTTAAATGAAGAAATGAGAAGTTCTGCGTTACTTTATTTTAATGCAACATGTCTGGCATTATGATAAGTGGGATTACTCGCTTTCCTAACTGAAAGGCCCATAAAATGTCAGCTCTGTCGTCAATATGTGTCAAGATGCTAAATTGACATTTCAAAAGCGCACCAGTCGTTGAAAGCTAAAGCTGTCATTCGAGGGGCTTGACAGGAATGGAAGGAAAGGTTATTTGTCAACAATGTGGCGGCTTGTCATGTTTCACCTTGCAAAACTTCTATTTCATTGGTGCGGGGGATTAATGCAGACCACAGTGGGGAGTGGGCGACCATGCAAAGAGCTGAATGACATATCAAACTCTCCTCTTCCTCACAGATAAACACAT
This sequence comes from Danio kyathit, assembly GCA_903798195.1. Taxonomy (NCBI): domain Eukaryota; kingdom Metazoa; phylum Chordata; class Actinopteri; order Cypriniformes; family Danionidae; genus Danio; species Danio kyathit. The sequence continues at coordinate 49,213,956 of LR812519.1, read as the reverse complement.
TACACAAAGATGATTCGCATCACTGGAACACAATGCAGCCAGACACACAATGTCAAGGCTTCCCTCAGATGAGCAGATCACAGTCGTCACATCTAATGATGTCACAATGTGAGAGGCAAAAGACAGACTGGTTGAAAAGGTGGAAGTTTCTTTAGAAATATTTGCGAACAGAAACAGCATGCTTCTGAAAGCATTCAAATGAAAGAATTCAAAATATTTACAGTTTTAAAAGTTCAAAAAATGTGTTTGCAACTACTTTTATTTGCTTTAAACTTGAAGTTGGCCTGTTTTGACATGATTAACCCCGGATGGAATAGTTATTGTAATGTAATGTGTATTTATATAGCACATTTATTGTGTATGGCTCATTTACAATCATGAGGGGGGTCTCTACACACCACCACCAGTGTGCAGCATCCACTTAGATGATGTGATGGCAGCCTCAGGACAACGGCGCCAGTGCGCTCACCACACACCAGCTATAGGTGTAGTGGAGAGACAGTGATAAAGCCAATTCAGTGGATGGGGATGATTGGGAGGCCATGATGGGTAAGGGGTGATGGAGGGAATTTGGCCAGGACACCTGGGTTACACCCCTACTCTTTACAAGAAGTGCCATGGGATTTTTAATGACCACAGAGAGTCAGGACCTCGGTTTAACATCTCATCCAAAAGACAGAATCCACTGACAGTATAGTATCCCCTTCACTATACTGGGGCATTAGGACTCACACAGACTGCAGGTTGAACGCCCCCTGCTGGCCTCACTAACACCACTTCCAACAGCAACCCAGTTTTCCCATGTGGTCTCCCATCCAGGTACTGATCAGGCTCAGCCCTGCTTAGCTTCAGTGAGTAACCGCTCTTGGGCAGCAGGGTGATATGGCTCATTGCTAAAATGGCAGTATGCAAGAGTTGTTGTCTATACAATAATACTTCTTTATCTCTTACTGTGCAATAGATAATGCTTGGCTCAGTTAAAAGTAAGTAAAGTACATTGTAATCTTGCCCCACACCTAGTGAGCAAGGAATTTCAATGTTAATCAGCCCAAAAAAGGAATTCAGCTAAGCACAAATATGGACACTTTTATAACGCAACAAAATAAACCAAACACGGTTAGTAAAGGTACATTTTTTTCCTGGGTTGAACAAAGCTTTTTAAGAAGCATGTTTACTTCTGAGGAGCGTGATTGCTTGTGGTGAGAGTGATTGTGAAGGACAACAAACAAGCAGCCGGAATCACATGAAAAGCTTTCTTGCTGTTGAATGCAACTGGAGGGGAAAAACCACAGCACTGCTTGATTAGCTAAAGCCAAATCTAAACTACAGCAGATGCTTGACACTAGACTATCATTTTCTGATGGGAGGCTAAAATCAGTGTTTTCATCTAAAGGAGAGATCAAGCCTTCGCCACCATATGTGGGCCTTGTTTCTTTGTGTGGGATCTGGACAGGACACCACGTCCTCTGATCAACGACCCAGACAGAATTGAAAATGCCTCTTTTGTGAAGCGTCTATGGCTGACAGGTGTGTTCGTATGTGTGCGGGCGGGTGACCAGGGAAAAAAAAAGGGGGCTCGATATGGGTGCATCGAAGAGAAGACATCCATTCTTCAAAAATGGAGGAGGGAAAAAAGAAAAAAGGGTGGGTGATTCAAGGTCTCTCCTGCTGTCTTTTCCTATTTTGCCACCGCCAGTGCAGGCTTCTGGCCTCTAACAGCCAATTTAGCATCAACCCCCAACAGAGAACAGCCATTACCAAAGAGTAATGAACAGAGGCAGAAGGGACAGCTCACCACTCGACTCACTCTGCAAAATTTCGACCAGTCTGTGGCACTGTGGGAGATATGTGGGCTTCGACCATCAAAGAACGGCAGACGGTGGCTTTGAATGGTTATTAATGGCGGTATGTCTGAGGTAAAGTAGGGGCCTCCAGTTTTAGGCGGCACTGCTGAAATTGTATGTGAGGAAGCTGAATTCCCCGTTCCTGCTCGTCCAGCATCAGAGCTCGTCAAACATTCAGACAGAGCGCTATTTATAAAAGACAAATATCAGCAGGTTGTGACATTTATCTGCCTGGCTCTCTATGATTTTCTGAGGGACAAAGTGGTTTTTAAATATTGACAAACTCAAGGGCAAATCATTACTGGAGATCAATGGAACCTCTAGCCTGCGCGGCACACTACGACAAAAAAAAAAGAGCATTTTTAGAGAAAGAACAGAAAGCGAGGGAAACAAAGAAAGTAATTACACCATTCAGATGGTTGTAAATTTCTCAAGCTGTCAAAGTGCGTGTTGGTAGTGAAAGGCAATTTAAGATGTACCAACGAAGTGGAGGGAGTCTGACATTAATCCTCAGCCTCAGAGCCGAATTGCAGGTTCATAATTTGGCGTAATTCAGAGTAATTGCTGTGGGGTTTGGAGGGATATTACTTCTTTTTTTCCCACTTTGATGAGTCCCCTGATATTACCACTTGGAGGTGAATTAAAGTGCAAGGTTGTATTTCCAAGGCAATAACCCACGAGTTGCAATGCTATATGAGATTGTATGCAACATCAAATTGAATGCAGAGCTGTGATAAACAGCTCCCTGTTTGAGATGAGAAAATCAGAGGAAACGCAGTTAAAAAGTGTTGCCCTTTCAACAACCCCAGGCCTGCTGTCTCCCATCTGGGGCGGAAAATGTTCTCGGAATATTTTCCTTGTGCACTATCCTTCTTTCCTGAGCTAATTCAACAGGTTTAGTTTGGCTCGCAGTGACCGGCAGGAAGCTCATGAATATCCACAGCGAGTGCGCTCAAGGTTAGCGGGGGGGTTTGCTCAGGCAGGGTGATCATTCACAAGCTGATGGGCAAGCTAATCGCTAGCTGTGCCAGGTGCCGGACAACCCATTACCTTGTCTGACATCGACAGCTCTCAGGAAGAATGAGCATTATTTAAAAAGCTGATGACGAAACGTTTTGGGTGGTAATGCATTTTTAATGAGCAGGTGAGAAACGAATGTTTTCTGCAGCATACGCGCACGGAGCAACACAAACACTCGGGCTGACTGGCACACACATACACACGCACGCCTTTTAATGAGGAGAGCAGGGTTGAGTGTTACACTGAACTGTAACTGACATACAGTTGCGATCCCAATTACATCCAAACCGCACAAGGCGAGTGGTAGCTCTTCCTAACAGCCCAATGAAGTAAATGTTACACAGAGAGAGGATGGCAGACAGACAGGTCCAAAGAAGTATTACTGGTGTCAAAATTACTCCATGCAACCTTGGTGGAACCAAACACACAGACCTTCATCGAAATATCGCACAATGTTCCTTTTAGAATGACACACAATACTAATCTTTAATGCTTAAATACATTATAAATAATCTAAAGCAGAATCACACAAGTCGCATCACATCTGTGAATGATGGATGAAACTGAAGGAAACTTTAATAATGCACACAAGATTTTCTTTGCAGCAGTTTTCTGGCAAAAAGGAATATATAGTGTAAATAGAATAAGGATCGCTAGTGTTAAAATCTAAAACAATTTTTATATTTTACATATACACACACATATTTAAACTTTTACATATGTATGTATTTAAAGTAGATAAAATAGAGAATATATAAAGAGCACTGGTTTTACTACAGTAAGTCAGAGCTATTTTTTATATAAAAAGAAAACAGGAATATAGACTAGAAAGCGTTTGTGTTCAAGTCGGGAGCATATTTTTAAAATTAAGAGATAGAAGAGAAGTTTCTTGTAGACTTTGAAGTCAGATATGCTGTTTTGTCATGTTATATAAACAGCAAAAAGAGTCTAAAGTTGAATTTTTAAACCATCAGATCTAGCTGAAAATATTGACAAACTTCATGTTATCTATAAAGCCCTGTTCTATCTAATGCACAGTGATATCCTACAAAGAAAAAAAGCTTTTCGTAGACCAAACAGCTCCCAGAATCTATTTTCAGAGGTGTTATTCTAGCCCCAGCCTAACCTCTTTCCTGAAAAAAGGCAGAGTTTGAGAGAGTGATGCTTGTGATCTGCATCCAACCCTGATTCATCAACTTTTACAGCCCCATTGGACCATTACTACCCCCCCATCTTGAGCTGGATCATACCAAACTCTCTCATGTTCATTCTCTAGCAGGCGCTGATGTGGTCTGCTAACTCATAAGCCAGTTTTCTCCCCCTGTTCACTCAGAAAACATGGGGAAAGCCAGAAGAATGGAAGTTAGAAGCAAGAAAGCGAGAAACAGTAGGAACTTAAGCAACCCGCGTGGCTGAGTGAGCAAGACACGGGAGTCGGAGGCCTCAGTCGGCAGCGGTAAACGTTATTGGAGTTCCTGTGCTATAAAATTGCTGCTTTCATGCCCACTGCACCTGACAATAGCAATCGGTGCGTGAGAGAAGAGAAGCCCGACAGGCCTGGTGACCCGAGGCTCAGTTTCAGAGACTCTTCAGCAGCTTCAACAGACCCCCCGGCTGGCTAATTGACAACAAGAGTCTATGTTGGACGGGTTACGCAGACGGAGGGTAATCGCTCTCGATGGACACAGCTCTTGTTCGCTGTCTGTCTGTCCATCTTACTGATGTGTATTATGCGTTTCGAGTCAGTCTTGACAGAACAACAGAACTGGCTGTGCTTGTACTGTGGGGCCTTTTTTTATTAACCTCTATTTTCTCGCAAAGAACATGCACTTAGGTTGAACACATGCAGATTAATGGACACTTTCAGATATTTTTTTTTTCATCATTTCAAAGTTTTCACAAAGGTTTTTACACTCATAGATATTCTATCATGAAAATATCAGAGAAACATGACATTGACATGTAATGAGACGGTTTGGGAGGCATGTAATTGCTAAATGTTGATAATTGTTAAGGTCATGAATCACACTATTATTTTATACACAAGCACACTACCGTTAAAACATTTGGGTGGAATGTTTATAAGTCTCTATACAAAAAGTATTGTGAAATACAATAATATTCTGAAATTATATTACAGTAAATAAAATGAAAATAAGCTAAATTATATTTAAATAAAAATCTTAAAATGCACTATGTTGAAAAAGCAGTGTAGCAGTGTGTTTATAAATATTATTCTTGTTAAAATCTTAATTAAATTGAACCTAAAAGTTCAACATAAGAAGTTATTTGAGATATGCTGAATACTTTATTGATATTGCTGGTGCCATGAACATTTTTTAATATGCTTAAATAAACTTTTTTGGGAACTAAAAAATGGTTCTTCTTCGTCATCACTGCCTTTATTTTTAAGAGTGTAGATTTTATAAAAGTAGAAATGTCTTTGCTGTACCTTTAAATTACTATAACGTGCCCTTGCTGAATAAAAGTATACATTTAGAAAATTAATAGTTAAATTAAACAAAGGATTTCAATATTTTTTTAAACTTATTGACCCCAAAGTTTGAATGGCAGTGTAAAACTGTTATGCATGTCTTGTATGATTTAACTGTCAATTAAACATGTAAACATATTTATTATTACAAATATAATGAACAGTGTTGGGGGTAATGCATCAATAGTAACAAAAGTTATGTAATAATATAACTTTAATATAATATAAATAGTGCATTACTTTTAAAAAATAAGTAATAATGTTTGAGTTACTGTTTTGAAAATGTAACACGAATTACTTTTTAGTTTAATGAGTTAGCTTTTAAAAAACTAATTGCTGAATTAAAATGAAAATAGCAACAATGAATCATGCAATCAATAAGAGAATGTGTTTATCATGTTCAACGCATCGAAAAAAAGGACAAGAGATTTGTGTCAATGCACAATGGTTTACTTAAGACGAATTAAGAATTAAGTTCTGAAAGAGATCAAGCCTCAGATAGGTAATAAAAAGTAACGCAAAATTAACGTAACACATTACTACTAGTTACTTTTTTGAGTAACTCAATATTGTAATGCATTACTTTCTAAAGTAACTTTCCCCAACACTGATAATGAACTTATTCATATTATCAAGGTTTGGAGGGCTCCACCACATGGTATCTTTTTCCAGCATGTTAGGCCCCGTTTACACTAATACATTTTAGTTTTAAAACGCATAAGTTTTGCTACGGTTACACCATCCGTCCACACTACCTCGGAGTTTTCGAGCCCCGAAAACGGAGCGTTTTGGAAACGCTGGAGAGGTCGTTTTCATTCTAAAACGCTGCTGCTCCGTCTCAGTGCGGATGGTGGAAAACGGAGACATCTGAAAACGGAGGCGGGGCTGCGGACATTCGCCTGTCTGATTGGGGCTTTTCCTCAATATTAAGTAGCTTTCACACAGTTCAGTCTTCATCCTCTCCTTGTAAGTTAAGACTTCGCAAGTTTAATATGGAAAACAAACTCCCGAGTGTGTACTTTATAAAGTCATTCACATCACCCTGGCTATGCTGTTTTACTATCTAAACAATAAAATAAAAACATGACATAAGGAACTGCCTATTTTCATTTTGATATTAGCAACTTAACAGACATCGAATATGTTGAGACGATGTGTAGCTGCATAATATGACCGTCATCTTTGTGCATATTTATAACAAAATGGAGACTATAACTTTACTGCCTACTTTCATTTTCATTGAAAACACGAAACATACCCTCTCTTTCATTGAATATCAGTTTTAATAATTATCAATGACCATTATAAAAGTATAACGCACAATAAGTTTATACAATAGAGAAAATAAAGGCAAGCAATCAGTCAATGTGCAGAGTACGTGGTTACATTAATTAATATATTTACCTAACTTATCTTTGCGCTCAGCCAAAACACGTTACCTGAGAACAAGTAATAGATTCAAAAGACCAAAGTCGGGGAATATGTAGTTAGATATAGACAACAAGATGAATTAAATATCACATTTAACAAATATAGTGAGATTAGATCCAGAGGGAGATCCGTGATGAACAGTTCGACGTGCACAACTCTCATATGGGTATGTGCTCAAAGCACGCTGCAGTGCATGCCAGAGAGTGTGTGTGTGTGGTCACGTGATGTGTGTTTTCACCGTTTTAATGTAGATGGAGAGCTGTTCAGAAACACTGGGTGAAACGCTAGTGTGGACGCGGATCGTTTTCATTCTAAAACGCTGTTTTAAAATGAAAACGTACTAGTGTAAACTGGGCCTTAGTTGCATCATAGGACCACATGAGTTATGTTTTCTTATAGCTATATTTTAACAAAACTGCTTTGCTGAGTTTTTAATGAGTAGGAAACATTATTTCTTTAAAAAAAAAAAAACTGACCTTAAACTCAAAACAAACTGACTGATGCCAAACTTGAACAGTATTGTAGATCTAATCAATGAAGTCAGAAAATCTGAGTGCACATACATATACAATTAACATTAAGTGACTACATCTAAATAGCCCTTAAAATAAATACTTATAAATAGCTGATATTACCATCACTTAAAAACAATAAAAGAATAATGAATAAAAAAAAAAGAAAAATCATTGACCCAATTCGATTTACCTCTTCCTCTCCTGTGTGTCTCCCTTTTTCCTGTTGCAGACAGGAGCCGGTGCTCTGACCTGCTGTCTACTCTCAGTCTATTAAAACCTCTGAGGATGTGTACTGGAGCCTTTTTTTCAGCCTGTCCCTCCCTCTTTCCCTCTAATTCCAGTTTGATCTGCTAAGTAAGCTGGGCAGCCCTGTGTCTCCGCAGCGATCAGCAACAGCACCTCCACTCATTACAAATATTGATGATCACTTCAAATGATGAGACGTCAGTGCTTGGAGTGCTTCCTGATCCCCACTTGACAGCCGCACACGAGTCGGCCTAAAAGACTTACTGGCGGTAGGCATGGAGCTTCCTAGTCAAGCCTGCATCATTGTGAATCTAGATGGTTATCGAAAAAAGCCCCTTACTTCAGATAAAAGCTCATCCATTATGAGCAGCCTGACACTGATCAGCTTTTTTTTCTGCTTTTAACTGAAGCTGCTTTTGATTAGGGCCTGGATCATATCATATAAATGAATAGAAGGTGAATTTTCTTTAAAAGCAGTGCTTTGTAAACATCTGGACATGTGTGGTCCTGAACTGAAGTCTGTCAACCTTCCTGATGTCACTGCGTGGAGACATAAAGTCCTTTATCCTATAAAAAATGCTCTTAAAACAACATACTTTTCCTTACGGGCTGCAGAATGTAGGAATTATGCAGAGGAGAGCCCTAAATTTAATTTGCCATGCTATTCCGCTGAATAAACAATGGTGAAGTAACTCCGTGCATTCCCCTCATGAAGCAAATCTAATCATCCTCATTATGGACAAATACTAGGCCAAATGAAATGTTTCTGTTTAAGGAAGGCTTTTAGAGGTAAAAAATACATCCACACCAATGTCAACAGCACTGAGTGAAGAAAGTGGATGTTGACAGGAGCGCTGGTGATATCGGATTCCTGCTTGGTTTGAAAGAACGGCAACTTGAAGAGGATTGTGTTGAGAACTGTAAAGCTGTTCATGTTTCAAATGTGCTTATAGGCTTGTAACATATAAAGGCGATTGTATAGTACTTGCAACAAATCAATTTGGGCTGAAACTGCTTCTGTCACTCAATGATTACGAATGGAAAAAGCCTGACAGACTAAATGAATGACTGTGACATTTCTCTCTGATTCACTGTCACATAAAGCTTGCCGAAATAACAGGCAACAAAAGCATGACATGATAAAACATAACCCAAAAATCTGAAGTTCATTCCACACCAAGTCCGAGACGTTCATCTGAAATTTTTGCACAATAAATGACCTCACGTTGTGTCAATCAGATTTACAGTACACACACTCTGAAACTTTCATTCATCATAAAAAAAAATCTGATTATTTCAGAACAGTGAAAGCTAAAATTCTGTCACTCACAGCACAGAGCACTTTATGACAAACAAAGTGCGTAATATAAAGACAGAATGTGGTGGATTTGTGAAAACTGCTATAGCTTAATTTATGCAGGTTTCCATGCCTGGCTCATACCTTTCCCATGCCGCTTTTTGCAGAGTGTGTGTGTGTTTGTGTGTCTCCATATCATTGACGAAATGCTAGTCTCTATTCAGGATTAATTACTTTAAGGAAATTTGTGTTATGTGTGTAGTATTGCAAGCAAAGTATAATTTCCTGAAATAATTTTGGGATAATCCAGCGCAGCTTTGAACTCTTCTTACTCTCCGTACAATGGATTGGATTAGATAGACGTAATTTTTTTTTCTTTTTTGAAAAAGAAATAGGAAGACAAATGCATCACTGATTTTTTTGCAATAAATTAATTAATATGCATCTGGACTAGTGTGCAAGTTCTGTGCCTGATCAATTTTTAGGATACAAATGCTAAAAAATGCATAAGAGACTTTGTGCAAAGACCTTAAGAATGAATATAAAACGAAAAGAGTGGACATGGATGGAATGGATCAATATAGAGATCTGGATTGCACATGATTTCAAAAAACTGAAGCCACGTATCCCAATATTGCTATTAAATTCTAGGAAATTACACAACTTTAATGAAAGAAACATTACCCAATGAGACACTTTTAATATATCCAAAGTCTCCCTGCACTTTCTTGCAGTGCAAATGTAAAAGTACGAAATTTCCCCAGCTTATACTTATTAAAAGCCACATTAGATTAGCAGACAAATCATAAACCTCAATATACTGTACTGTAGTGCTCATTATGAAATCCAAATGAAGATTTATGTTTCCTAAGGTTCGTGCATTTATCTTAATTTGCCTTGTACAGTCAGTCATGTTACATGGGATTGTAATGTTTTAACAATTATTTTATAAACGACATACAGTTGAAGTCAGAATTATTAGCCCCCCTTTTAATTATTATAATTTTTTTTTTAAATATTTCCCAAATGATGTTTAACAGAGCAGGGAAATTTTCACAGTATGTCTGATAATATTTTTCTTCTGGAGTTTATTTCGGCTAGAATAAAATCAGTTTTTATTTTTTAAAACCCATTTTAAGGTCAAAATTATTAGCCCCTTTAAGCTATATTTTTTTCGACAGTCTATAGAACAAACCATCGTTATACAATAACATGTCTAATTGCCCTAACCTGCCTAGTTAATCTAATTAACATAGTTAAGCTTTTAAATGTCACTTTAAGCTGTATAGAAGTGTCTTGAAAATATATAGTAAAATATTATTTATTGTCATCGTGGCAAAGATAAAAGAAATCAGTTATTAGAAATGAGTTATTAAAACTGTTATGTTTAGAAATGTGTTGAAAAAAATCTTTTCTCAGTTAAACAAAAATTGGGGAAAAAAATAAACAGGGGGGCTAATAATTCTGAATTCAACTGTATATCTAACAAAAATCTGTGATTTTATTATATGAAATACTTTACTCCTATGAAAGAACTAATTAAAGTGTGTTAGAAGTCTGAAGTAGATGTTGCTAAATCAGAAAATGCACACATTATTCTAAATATATCATTAGGTGCAATTAATTTCCATAAGAATATCCTGCGATGTTGCAAATCAGGTGTCTTTATGTCAAGGTTTTGGCTGTCAGTGAATGGTGTTCCCTGTCAGTAGGGAAAAGCAATATTAGCGAAATCATTCAGTATAATACTATCAAAAACATTCACAGCGAACAATCCAGTCATTAAAGAGATCAGGGATAGCAACCCAGTGTTTTGGGACAAAATAGTTTGGATGAGATCAAAGCAGGACAGTGTTACATCAGATTTGCATTGTGAGAAGCAGCTCAGTGGTCACTGCCAAGGCCACATTGGGCTGTCTTTGATACATCCAAACTTGCGAGATGTTATCAGAGGGTCAGCAGGGAGTTGGGTTGCTGGGGCTGTTAACACTCGCCTGCTGAGATATGCGGTGGCGCGCACAGACTCCCTCCGATTCTCCAATGACTATGTAAATGAAGCGTACGCCTGAAAAATCGGATGCTGGCTTAAGATGATGTTGATGACAGCTGGAACTCCTAAGGCTCTCAAAGAAAAGACACAGAGGTCATGGTGCATGAGGACAAGAACACACCAGTGGAGTGTCTGTGTGTGTTAGTGTCTGAAAAGACACAAGATGAAAACAATAACAGGAGGAGGCTTAAAGCATAGCTGCTGGAGAGATGCGAAGAAAACACATAAAACAGAATGGGCGCTGTGTAAAAGCACACACTATTAGCAGCTTTTTTTTAAAGCAGTAGTTCATCCAGTAATGAAAAATTCATCATAAATTGTCTTTAAAAACCCATATGACTGTAGAACAAATAAAAAAATATCTAGCACAATGTCCAAGCTGCCATTTTCCTTACAAAAAGACTTACTTTAATCAAAAAACAACTAAAAGTTATTTAGAAAAATTTCACTGGCAAGTTAAAAGAAAGTTTCACAATTAATCATGAAAAACTAGTGAATAACATTAAAGTAGAAATGTTGAGCATTCTCTATTAATTACATTCTAACTTTGAAAAACATACTTTTTACAGCAATTGTATTAATTTAAAAGACTGGTAACACTTTACAATAAGGTTCATTAGTTAATGCATTTACTAACATGAACTAATCATAAACAAGACTTGTACAGCATTTGTTAATCATAATTCAACATTCACTAATGCATTATTAACATCCAAGTTCATGCTTGTTAACATTAGTTAATGCACCGTGAGTTAACATGAACTAACAATGAACAACTGTATTTTCATTACCTAACGTTAACTAACATGAACAAATGCTGTAGTAAATGCACTGCTCATTGTTTGTTCATGTTAGTAAATGCATTAACTAACATTAACGAATGAACCTTATTGTAAAGTGTGACCAAAAGACTATAGTAGAGTATAGTATAGTGCTAAATAATGCACATATTATGCTGTCCACTTTCAAGCACGTTTAGAGGCTGTTTACACTTATGTATTAATGTACATTTTGATTGGTCTGATCAAAAGTAGGCCAGAGAGACATTAAAGTTTGTGTATTTAATTTAAACTAATTTCTTTGAAGAAAGGGTCTATGAATGGGTGTATGTTGTTCTGATGTTTTAATATAAAACATTAAAATGAAATCACATCATTTAGCTATAAATTCAAAAGAAAAAAAAAGTAAAGCAACAGCTTTTGTTTCTGCTTTGATATCCACAAAACTAAACTGAACACTTGGTGTGTGTTATAATATGTAGTGGTTAGAGATTGTTTTTTTCCCCCAAATTTTGCATTTCCATAGACTGTAAAAAATATGGACGTAGTATCTGTAACGTCACCCCTAGGTTTCTGAAGAGCCAATGAAGAGCGAATCAAGCTACAAGTGGGCATGGCTAGGGGCGTAGCAACCAGCGGGGGATTTTAGGATGGGGGGATATGTCTCCCTCACTTTTAGAGACAGACCATTTAGAAACTGGTGATTAGTAATTATATGAACTTTTAAAATGTCTGCTACGTCCCTGGGTGTGGCCAATCATCACCATTTTGTTGAAGCATCATCACGCCAACTGGGGGTAACCAAAAATGGGCAAAGAGGCAGAGCGTGAGGGGAGCTACAGACGCCTGCTAGCATTTCGCTTAGACAGGCTTTTCTTTGGGAGAAACGCTTAATACTTTATTACCTGCTATTTGTTTGTGTGTTGACCACATAGGCTTGGTTGTATACGTATATCAATAACGTGTTTAGTCTTTTAGGGACACTGTTGTAATACATTGCATTGTTCTTATGACATTTTTGTACAGGAGGAAAATGCTAATTACTTCCAAATACTTCAAATTTTGTGTGTGTAAATGCAAGGCTATTTATGAAATCAAGGCATAAGATTGTATGACAACATTTCAGATGACTGTTCTATAGCCTAATAAAAAAATTCACCCCCCTCACAGTTGTCATGAAGTGTTATATTAGCTACAGTATATACACCAAAATCGTTCTTTGTACCAGGCTGTAAACAACTTTTTTTCTGCTGTAAAGTCGGCCATTTTAACATTGGGGTCAATAGAAATGTGCTCTATTATGAAGCCAGGTCTAGCGGAATTTCGATGAATTGCAGATTCAGTTACTTCTGTATTACAGTAGCTTCACGAGGGAGAGCGGGATGTTGCCACTTGAATCTATCAAACATTTTTATTTAAATTTTAGATAGAATGTTCAGCAAAAAAAATGAATAGGCAGTGAATAGGTAGTACTTTGTGGCTGCTGGAACATCTTTGAACAAATGAATGTCTACTATACTATCTATATATGAATGCAGTCTGGTTGAATGTGTTTTCATCTTCCTCTGGAAGTGGTCAACATGGACAGACCAGCTTAAATCATTTCAAATCCTTGCATTCTCATGTATTTATCCTTGTCCTTGTGTGAACAGGGCTGTTCTGTTCTTTTTAATACTTAAAAGGCAATGTTTCCTATCCACTTTGCTTGTAAGAAAGCAGTCTTGAAAAATTCATCTTTTTTTTTGTTCTACAGAAGAAGAAAACCATATAGGTTTGGAACAACATAATAGAAGTTTCATTTGTGGGCGAACTTTCTCCTTCATTCAAAGTTCACTCAAATCTAGCAGTTCTCAGTCAAATATGATTTTGAGTGTGTAAAATTGTTTTCTGAGTGCAATGTACGGCCCGTAGCCATTTCATACACAAAATCACTTAACCTCCCCTAATCCACACAGAGGTTGAACGTCTCTGATTGAATGTGGCATTCTCTAATAAAATTTACGACAAGGCCAGCAAATACAGTTCACTCCAGCGGTTTACTGGGAACACAAAGGCTTCATGCTTTTCTTACTTCACAGAGCAAGGATGAGAGAGAAAGAGAGAGAGAGAGAGAAAGAAAGAGAGGGGTGGTCACCTTACCATTACAGCTGTGGCTGGGGGCAGGCTGTGTTACGGGTCTATAGAGAACAGCCGTGTACTCTTCTTCCGAATCAGAGTCCTGCACCGCCTGTGTGGTGGCATTACTTAAGATGGAACTCTGGTTGTCATGGAGATTGGGTGAGGGTGGTTGAGAATGGGAATGCTCAGTGACTGATGGACTGGAGAGAGAGGATGGCATGGGAGAACCTATAGAAAGAAAAATCACTTTAAACCAAAGGAAAAAAATAAAATAACTGCAAATCAAAAGAACCAGCAGAAAAAAGCATTAATTTAAATATGTTTTTTGGGTCTCTAAATAAAGTTTGAGCAGTTTTTTATATTGCAAATGAAGCACATATCTGTGAAGCTTTACCAAATGCATGCATTAACATAAATTCAAGCAGCAACAAAGAACAGTGAAATAAAAAAGCAACAAAGAATGATGGTTTGAAGTTAGTATGACTGTTCATTGTGTTTGTGATGTTTCTGCTCCACTAGTTGTGGTCACATAGAAGTTGGAAATGTTCTCCACATTGCCCACAATTGTCTTTAAGGCCACAGCAATGGTGAGTAGCATAAAGTTGTGAGGCCAAGAAAACCACAACTCTCTCTCTTTCTCTCTCACACACACACATATACCCCCACACAAACTTGCTTCCGTGGCTGCCAAATTCACTTCATCTTGATCTTAGATATATCGCTGCTTGCAGTCCATTACCCATCAAATCAGCCATTAACAACTGGACACACACACACACACACACAGAATAAAACACACATACAGTATTGAGGGAAGACAACAAGTAAAGACCAAAAATGCAACGTTCAGGAAAGCTTAAGAAAAAAAATGTAAAGGTTTGCTATTAATATAAGTGTATGTTTTGAGCTAAATGTTCATTTGTGTTTTATTTCAACAACCACTGACAACGTAGATACAGTGCTAAGCATAATTGAGTACACCCCATTTTGAAAATTAATATTTTGATCCATTTCTCAGTGAATACAGGCAATGCACTTTGGTGCATTTAAACAAAACAGATTTATTAAACAGATAGATTTCTTAAAATAATATTTCAGTCACCAAACATGTTTAGAATTAAAAGATAATACAATTAAATTCAAACAAAATATTGAAAAACAAAGACAAACAACCTACAAATTTAACAAAAATTTTCAATTTGTTTTGCTTCTCTTGATTTTTTCTCTTTTTTAAATTAGTGTTTAATATTTTACTATAACATATACATTTAGGTGTACTAGTTTTTGGACTGTTATTGTAAGTTATTTTGTTAGATAAGCTCCAGATTTGACTTCAGTACTGACTAATACAACATATATGCAGAAATATAATATTGTATAGCTTCCTATTAAAAATATGAATTTAAAAGATAGATTTGTGAGGAGGCACTTATATATGCTGAGCACTATATTTGCAGAAAATGTAAGGTCTGAAAACATACTTACTGGTATTCCCTTTCAATAAACGCTCTAACTGATAATATTCTCATTTGAAAATATGAAGTCTCAACATCAGTAGTTTATAAAATACATAAAACGCAAATGAAGACTTTACTAAGAGCGCAAACTCATTAATGAGAAATCCAGAATCAAACCTTTGAAGTGTTTAATTCTTTCAAATCTGTACAGTGAAAGAACCCCCATGTTTCATTTTAATTAGTTCACCTAGTCCACATTTTCAGAGCCTTTTTTTCTCTATGCGAAAAAGCTTTCCCTCGCTCACATTTTTCAGAAACTGATCTCACAAACACAATCACCTTGCCAAACCACCACCAAAAAAAACACAGACCTGGACTCAACAGCAGCATTTAGCATATAATAACAGCTTATCAGACATGGTCAAGGACCCCTGATCTGAGAGCAGTCAAAGGCAAAGGGTGAGGGGCAGTGAGTGAACGGTAATTAAGCTGACTGGCTCCTCGGCTCCCTGTCAGGGGTCTGGACGCACTCGTGAGACAGTGAGCAAAGTCACCTCTGCTTCTGTGGCGTGTGGCTTTGGAGTCCTGCACACATCCTAATTACCTCCTACTCTTTATATTGCAGTACATTGTGAGAGAGAAATTAAGAAAGGATGTCCAGTCCAAAAAGCCAGTGTATGTGTGTGTGTGTGTAGATTATACTGAGAGAAAAAGAAACCACAAGGCTGAAAGAGAGGGGGGAATTATTATTTTGTAATTATTGCAAGCTTTATTTATGATATGAAACACAATTACAGGCAGATCCTCTGGGAGCAGGGCTCACGCCAGCCTGCCCATCCTAACCAACAAATTAAGTGCCATTAACATTATGTGCTGCCACTGATACAGCAATGTGTGTGTGTGTGTTTGAGTGTATGCGTGCGTGTTGAGCTCAGACCAACTGACGAAAGCACTAAAGTGTTCACTCTTGACTGAACACTGATATAAATATTCACATTAAACGGCCTCTGTTTCACTGCATTCATTACACAGCCGCCTATCTGTGACTAGTTACAATGTTCAGGCACTGAAAAAAAGAAAGCCTTTTCTCCATTAATTATTTGTGGCAGCTGTAATTGCAATGTCTATAACTATTTTCTTTGAATCAATTGTGCACTCTTAATCTGTGTTGGGGGTAAAGCAAGTTACGTAATAATATTACTTTTCTAAGTAAGGAGAAAATACATTACTTTTAAAAAAATAAGTCATAAAATTTAAGTAACTTTTTTGAAAATGTAACACGAGTTATATTTTAGTTTAATTAATTCGCTTTTAATAAATAAATTGCTGAATTAAACTTAAAGTAGTGTGTTCATTATTTTGAACGCATCGAAGAAAAGGAAAATAGAATTGTCTCAATGGACAGTGACTTACTTAAGACAAATGGTACAAAAGTAGCAAACACATTTGCTGCATTCACAGGTGTGTGTGTGTGTGTGTCTCTCTCTCGCCCTCTCTTTTCATCTGCACAGGCCCCGCCCTAATTACGCAGGCGATTTGCCCTGGGATTTGCTGGAGTGACCCAGGGCGTCTTTTAATAAAGGGAAAACATGCGTGGGGAAAGAGAATGACTTGGTTGGTGTGGTGATATTGCGTTTGGTGTGATTAAAAAATATATATAGTTGTTAAGTGTTACTTTTGATTGTGTTTCCTGTTTTGGTGTATGTATAAATTTTGAATTCTGTTTGTTGTTTATCCATCTGTTATTTTGATTTTGAGTTTTTTGTTGTTAGAAGCAGTAGGGGTTGAACGCCAAACTTTTTTTTCTGTGAATGTTTTCTCCTGTTTTTTTTTAATATATATAGTCAGAGTAGCTTTTATATTTTTCATTTCATTATGTTAGGTGTATTTAGTTTCATTTGGGTGTTTAGGTAGGGGATATATTTTTGTTTATTATTTTTCTGTAGGTCCTCTCCGAGGTATTCGACTTCACGTTTTGGGTGTTAAAAAAAAAAAAAAAAGACAAAAAAAGACAAATAAACGGACCAAACTCCAAGGGTTCATAAAAGTAAATTTATTTGTCCAGTGTTCTTTTATGTTATGTCCTTGACCATAGATCAGGGTCGTAACATAAAGTGGGAGCTCGTCCTTTGTTTTTGTACATCATAAAGTTTCAACTTTAAAGCTTTAAACTTTCAACAATTTGTATATACGGCATGTATAACTCTAGGGTAAAGAAGTTCTCAAATAACATTATCCTAAATAATTTTTTTGATGTGTTTTTTTTAGGTGTTTGTAGGTGTATATTATATAATGTGTTGTTAATTGTAGAGCTCCTCTATTAAAAAAAAGAAAAAAAAAAAACAAGTTTTAAAGGAGATCAAGATTAATCAGGTAATTAAATTAACACAAAAGTAACTTAACACATTACCATAAAAATTAAAAAGTAACGTAACTAGCTACTTTTTTGGGGAGTAACTCAATATTGTAATGCATTACTTTCAAAAGTAACTTCCCCCAACATTGCTCTTAATATATGGCTGCTTTGCATTTTCTGTAGTATTGTCTGTTTTAAAAAAGTATAACTTTTAATTTTTATTCGTCTAACATGCACAAATTAACAGTAGTTAATAAAGTGTGTTTTAAACTACATGAATAAACGTGGATAGCATGATAGCAATAAATTGATTCTAACTTGTGTAATTAATTATGCAAGCTATATTACCTTACAATTAAGTCAACATTAAAAAATTAAGCCAACAAATGTCAGGGGGTCGTCTAATTATTCATTAGTGACACTCTTTGCATTAAATCTTTCCATTTATAATTATTTCCAGCTTTAGTAACATAATTACTTTATTCGTGGCTATATTATTAAAAAGTATGATATAATATAACACATAAATGGGGTGTTAATTGTGTGTTTAAAATATATTTCAAAGGTGAAACTAGTAACAGTTAAGTGTTAAATGCACTAAAATAGTCATTAAAATATTCATGAGCAGATTCAGCTGCTTTAAATGCGTATTATAATTGTAATTAAAAAAGAATGTTTTTTTTAAACAATATTACACAAACAAGATTTATTTAGGCTGACTTTTGTGTGTATGTTTGATATTGCTCTTATAAAAGAGATGAAATAATATCAAGTAACATTTTAGACACAAAAACTCATCATTTTACATTCATTTACTAATTTATTTGACATTGATGTTCAATAAAGTCACTTCAACAAACGTTCTACTGATAAACGAAAAAACCTTCAGAAGGTTTGAAGCACACAGGCCTTTTATGGCGAGGAATTCATCTGCTGAACAGACTTAGGGAAGTAAGTATGCAGAGGGTAGCGTGTAATCCCAGTTTCGCAGCTTTTTTCAAATTCATTTCCTCTATCTCTTCGCTTCTCATCCCACTTTCATTCGTCGCCTCTCCCTGCGATAACCTCACTTCTGTCTGTGGTATCATTCCAACCTGCTCCATCAGCACTCTCTACTGCCTGCTTCTAACAAACACACACAAACGTAAGGAGATCAAGCACAGATTGACCCTCTCTGCCGTATGTAATGATTTATGAGAGCAGACGAAGAAGTTTGAACACGGCCCATAATCCAGTGCAGCTGTCAATTAAAGCCCAGAGCTGAAAGAAGAAGAGATGAAACTGCTGTTCAAATGCCAGAACGGGAAGTGTTATTTTCTCCACTCTTTCAGTGCACAAATAAACCAACTCATAAACATGATTATTTCAGAGAAAAGAAAGAGATGCCAGTGAGTACTCTCATGCTGGAGAAATAATTCAGCAATTTACGCTTGCCAGTATCAACAAAGCATAATAAACAGCAGAGTTAAATCAATCAAAAGTCTGTAAAGGAAGTCTCAGCATACAAAACTCCTTTTTTTGACATAACGTGAAGTGAAATAAATGAATAACATTAATAATCTTATTTAAAAAGTTTTCTGCTGAGTAATATAATTAATTAGTCTAATTATAGATGGTTTCTGGTTACCAAGCAACATCATCTTCTGGATTCATAAAAACATTCACAGGTGTGAGTTTATCATTATTTCACAAAGGCTTTGAATGTTTTTCATCCAATTTAATGTTCGAGTCAAAATTATCTTTTTCATAAACTCCTGGAGTAGGCAAATAAATGTCACTGAACACACACTAAACTGGAGCTCTATGCTTTTAATGCAGCATTTGCCATCTGAACACACACACGCAGAAGGCAGTATTTAATAATACAATATAATGAATAATATGCACAATATTGTTATCATAGGCACTTCAAAATACTGTGAATAATTCTCTTTCTGAATTGTTATTATTTTTAGAGCAGACGTTATCTAATGGAATATATGTATGACACTGAATGTAACTAGCTTTGTAAGAGAGAGAAAAAAGCAGTTTTCAAAGTACTACTGGTCTGCTGAAAACACAATTATCAGCTATTTTTTTGACAAACTGTCATTTTCTGCAAAAATTATATTTATTCAGAATTTAAAAAAAATATTGCATCTTTATAGAATAAAACAAATATTAAGATTTTACTCAAACTCATATCTATTAAATAACGCAAATCCAAAGAAACTGAATTTACAGGTGGTCGCTTTAATTTATTTAGGTGGGTGTTTTTCTTATTTTAAAACCATCAAACTTTTTATTAAGAGGATAAATAATAATAAAAAATAAATAAATACTCATGAATTACATTATTTACAATCCTTCATGAGGTTCATCTGTTGAAAAATGTTGGAAACCTGTAAACATTGACTTTCGTAGGACATAAAAAAACTAATATTAGGATCTTTACAAGATCCAGATTATCAATACATGGCACACAGATTGAAAAAGTTTCATTTTATAAATATTTAGGTGTCTGGCTTGATGATAAGTTGACTTATAGTTTTCTTATTGACAGCCTTTTAAAAAAACTACATTAACTACATTAAAAAAACTACATTAACTACATTAAAGCCCAACATTAGGTTTTTATTTTTGCTTAAAAAATGTTTCTCCTTAGCAGATTGAAAACGTTTAGTTGAAATATACTTTATATGCACGCACCTCTGAATGTTATGGAAAAAATGTAATATTGTTTATCATAGTGCCTTACGATTTATCACTGGTTCAGGTGCACGCATACATCACTGTAATTCATATAAAATTACAGAATGGACCTCATTACAGTCAAGGAGAAAACAACATATCTTTAGTTGGTAAATTACCACAGTATATATCTAGTTTGTTAGAGTACTGCACAAATACTTATAATACCAGATCAGCAGATATACTCTTACTTAGGATGCCATTTTTTCAGAGTTAGGTAGATCTGCATTCTCTAAGTATGCTCCATACGTATGGAATGAGCTTCAAGATATACAACATATGAAATCCATACCATCTATCGCTATTAAAATATTTTAAAGACTGTCAATTTATTATTGATTATGGTTTATATTATTTTTGTGCGTGTCTATGTGTTGTGATATGTATTTTTTTTTTGTAACTCTGTCCTATGCTGCCTGTCTTGACCAGGACTCCCTGGTAGAAAAGATATTGTATCTCAATGGGACATCCCTGGTTAAATAATTAAATAAATAAATAAAACTATGGATATCAATAGCTACCACTTTCCAACATTTTTCAAAATATTTTCTTTTTTGTTCAACAGAAGAAAGAAACTCAAACAGGTTTGTGACAAGTGAAGGGCGAGTATTCACATGAAAGAAAAAAAAAAAACATGCTATTGTAAAGTACTCAAATTCATTTGTTGGGGTAATTCTATAGTTGCTATGATTACACAACAACTATCTGCTTGTTAAGTGTGACGTCACACAAAGCGGCTTCCGTGTCCAAGCACTATATCAAACTGTATAGGGAGACTCAATAAATGGTAATAATAAACGTTTACAAAGCGATGTAATACTTCACGATCGCAATAGATATATCCATGCCTAATATCCGATGGCCAGAAATGATTAATTTTTTATAAATTGTTAAAATATCAATGTCGGTGATGCAGTAAGTCCAGAGACTAAATGTTGTGTACACCATGATTTTATATAAAATTCACTTTAATGTGACTACAAATTGGTCAAAACGAATGTTTTCTCAATTCAAATGAGTAGCGGCTTGGACCCAGTATTCCATACGTCACCACTTAACAAACGGATAATAATATAAACAAATGACCCTGTAGTTTTCTAAAATAGGGTATATTATACTACAATTCATCACAGTTTAATGTATTAAAATTCTTTTACAATTAATCATGTCACTGTAGTGAATACTACAGTGAGTAAGCTGTAGCAATCATTTATTCACAAAGAGTAAGTAAATACACTTTACTATAGCATGGTTCAAAAACGCTTTACTATAATTTACTATAATACTTTTTTTTATGAGGGCACACAGAGGGACAACACTTCGTCATGTTCATATTTTACATTTTTTAGTAATTTATTAAAACATTAAATCACACACAGGTAACACAGTGGCTCAATGGTTAGCACTGTCGCCTCACAGTAAGAAGGTCTTGGATTCGAGGACCGGCTGGGTCAGTTGACATGTCTGTGTGGAGTTTGCATGTTCTGGTGTAGGTGTGGGTTTCCTCCGGGTGCTTCGGTTCCCCCACAGTCTAAAAACATGCGCTACAGGTGAATTGAAAAACTAAATTGGCCATAGTGTATGTGTGTGAATGAGTGTGTACGGATGTTTCCCAGTACTGGGTTGCAGCTGGAAGGGCATGCGCTGTGTAAAACATTTGCTGGATAAATTGCTAGAATGAATAAATGAATAAATCACACGCACACGTACATGCACAACACACACACAGGCACATAAGAGTCAATGATGAGTGTAATATTTCCACAACCTCATCATTCCACAGCAGTAAACCTTTAGGTGCTTGTTTGTCATTCATTGATCCCCCCTGCCGTCTCTGTGTGATTTTCGTCCAGCATTCTTCAGCATTTTTCTCTCTCTCTCTCTTTTTTTCCTGACACCAGGTCAAAGCTAATCAGCAACTTCCTGTGAGTGTGTGTGTGTGTGTGTGTGTGTGTGTGTGTGCAACCTGTCGGTTCTTCTGCTCTCTGTGGCCTCCTCATCCCAGATCTCATATGCAGGCCTCTAGGTTTTCATATTCTAATCGATAGCAACCCGTGCCTCGCTGCTAACAGGAGCGCTTAAGAAAAAGCTGTGCTGCTGAAATCACTAACCGTCTGCCTCTTTCTTTCTCCTTCTCTCTTTGTTGGTTCACCCGATCCTCAGTGGAGGCCAGAGAGCACAAACAAAGCTGAAGGACACACTTTGTAACATGCCTCAACAAGAACAACGTGCAGATAAATCACAAGCATATATACAACCGGGCCTTATGCTCTGATATACCACTTGCTTTGTTGTTGTGACATTTCAGTTATCTGGTGTGACATGAATTCATGCCAGATGGTTAAAGGGAGAAGTAGGCGTCTTGCGGGGTTAAGAGTTTCACTCGAAGCGAATGCACAACAGTTGACACATCACAGTAACAGAACTGAGCACATACACAGACTTTGATGCATATGAAATGAATCGTCGAGAGAAAAAGGCATGCGATGAATAAGATGATTAGAAAAAAAAACCTGTGAAGTTGGACTGTGAGTTTTTGCGTGGCTGTATGGACCTCCTGCGGGGTGGCCTCACTGACTAACACATGACAAACGCTCCATCAAAAGGGAGGAACGGATTGGATGCCTTTAGAGATTAAATGTTCATTAGAACTAATGTGCTTCTGTCGTTACATTGATGCAAATGGAGAATGGGAAATGGCAATTGTTGGTCACTTGAATAATAAGTGGATGCAGTATGATTATCCTTTGACATGTCTTAGCATGAAAGATTTATAGAAGATTCAAGATCAAATAGCATCCAAGGGCATTGTTACTCATACTGTACTGTAGCTCAAAAATCTTTTCCCTGTTTGGTCTGGTCAAGTAATTCAGCTTTTTACTTAAAAATAAATAAATAAATAAATAATAGTAATAGCAGCAATAAAAATAATAATGATAAAAATAAAAATAATAATAATAAATGTATATAATAATATACTATAATAATATACTATAAACTACTAGTAATAAAACAATTCTTATGCATTAGTACTACTAATAAAATAAAAATGTAGCAAAACAGCAAAGTATATTGTGGCCAAATAAGAAAATCAGTTTAGATACATTAGTAATAATAATAATAATAATAATAATAATAATAATAATAATAATAATAATAATAATAATGTATTATTTATTATTATCCTCATCTGTATGTTTAGTATTATCCCATCAATATTTGCTTAATGAAAAAATTTATAAATATAAAATAGATTTTAATTATTATTATTATTATTATTATTAACAACAACATCATCAACAATATCAACTATTATTATTATTGATTCATTTATTCATTCATTTTCTTTTCGGCTAAGTCCCTTTTATTAATCTGGGGTCGCCACAGCGGAATGAACCGCCAACCTATCCAGCATATTTTTTTACGCAGCGCATGCACTTATGAACTGCAACCCAGTACGGGGAAACATGCATACACACTTATTCACTACTGACAAATTAGCTTAGCAAATTTACCTATAGCGCAGGGGGAAACCGGAGCACACGGAGGAAACCCACGCCAACACGGGGATAACATGCAAACTCCACACAGTAATGCCAACTGACCCAGCCGAGGCTCGAACCAGTGACCTTCTTGCTGTGAGGCGATCACGCTACCCACCTACTTTTTATTATTACTAACAACAACATCATCAACAATATCAACAAATATTGTTATTATTATTATTTATAACAATAACTATTATTATTATTATTATTATTATTATTATTATTATTATTATTATTATTATCTATTTCATTAAACGCTACTTAAAAAAAAGTTACAATAAAAAGCCTAATTTATTCATCAGATACTCCAAGGACTAAATCAGTGAAACAGGACGAAACAAGTAAAAATATGCCTTAAAGGCAATATGAACTAACACAAACTCTTTTGCTATATTTTTATAACACAAATTCAGAAAAAGGTTCTATAAATATTATATAATAATGTTATAAGTATTACAGTACGAGTAATAATACAATACTTTCTGTATTGCCACTACTAATCAAACAAAAAAATGCTAAATTAAAATTTATTTGAAAAAAAACAAAACAAAAACAATTGCATTCTCATTGTTGAATTTCTGATGTATTTTACTGAATAATCAAATGAAACTACTTCAAATACCACCACAAAATTATTCTTATGAACACTTCACTTTAGATCGCAAAAAACAAACAAAAAAAAGTCAATAAATAAATAAAGCAAATTTCAAAGAGTTTAAGGTTTGCAGCGCACATAGAATGCAGCGGAAACGCAGCAGTGATCCTATCCATCAACTGGACTGAAACGTGCCCTGGGCCATTCTTATTGTTGAGCCCTGCATGTACACCATTAAAACCACTCATGCAGACTGTAGGCTTGGATATCAGCACTTATGTATGCAGATAGAAAGGAAGAGAAAGAAGACATTGCTAAAAGAAGAGTGAGGAAAAAATTCATGAGAAATAGATGAGAGTGAAAGTGAAAAAAAGAAAAATAGAGAGCGATCTGACTCTCTGGCCTATTTTCTATCAGACTGATCTTTTACTGTCATTTTATCCCTCTTGCTTTCCTGACAGTAGAATTATAGCATTTTGGAAACATGTACACACACACACAGGGGAGCTGCGGGTTGAATACCAGAAAGCTTGAGACTGTTTGTGTCTCTTGGAGTGGAACAATGCCTCCAGTATCCCTCGCTCTCTCAATCTCGGCCTCCCCTTCTCTCTCGCTCTCTTTTTTTTTTGCTCCCTCTATCTTTTCATTTTCTCACTCCGTTGCGAGCTTCTCTTTTCCACAGCCCTTTTCCCCTTCGGCGACATGTGAAATGAAGCAGAGATGGTCCCTCAGTGGTGAAGAACAGATAAAGAAAGAGAGAGAGAGAGAAGAGGAACAAGAAAATGGTTGAAGAAAGCGATAGACTTATACGGGTACACCTGGGACTTCTGGCTGGCCTGACATGAGAGAGACAGCACTTGCTGCAGCAGAAAACACACTCACAATAGCTTAGGCACGCTCACAATTAGCAACACACCTGTTTTCAGGAATTCAAGCATCTGTTTCGCGATCGAGAACATTATGAAGGTGTTGTGAGAATGCTGATGGAACAATTTCGCAAAGTGAACATGAGAGCATGTAATCTGGTGACAAAAAGTAACAAGGTGAATGTCATTTCAAATTAAGAGAAAAAAAGTTACATTATTAAAAAAATAATTAGGTACTTTATTACATTTTTTTATTGTTAGAAAGTAAAATTATTATTATTATTGTTGTTATTATTATTATTATTATTATTACTACTATTATTATTATTTTTATTAAGAACATATTTATCAGATTAATCACTTAGTTAGTACTGTTTAGTGTACTGTTTAATAAATAGATATAATATTGTTATTATTTTAATTATTATGAACATGTCAAATTAATCATTTATCAATTTAATGAAATATATATAAAATATTATTGTTGTTGTTGCTGTTGTTGTTGTTGTTGTTGTTGTTGTTGTTATTATTATTAAGAACATATTTATCAGATTGATCATTTAGGTAGTACTGTTCAGTGTACTGTTTAATGAATTGATATAATTAATATTATTATTATTATTATTATTATTATTATTATTATTATTATTATTAACAACTGTTACTGTAAACTTCATTGTCCCGTTTTGGGGCGATTTGTTCTGCAGCGTAATAGATTTACAACACAAATATCACACACTTAGGACAAACATTAAACAACATTAACAGTACTAAAAACAGCGGCCACCTCTTTCCATTAAAACTCAGCAAATCAATCACACAAACAAATGAAAAATGAAAATTTAAATCTGTTAGTCCTTGTTTAAGGGACCCTATACCAAGATCCTGAGGGAAGCATCATCAAGAGAATGGGATATATCAGATGTAAAATGAAAGATGTGATGTACATGATTGCATGGTACGGACTGTTGCCAATTAAGGAAAATCAAAACTATATTGAGTAGTAAAAATTGCCAGTGCAATTGTAGGTAAAGCACAAAGACAACCAAATGAAATGTATTCACTGAGAATTAAACAGAAAGCACATGTCATTATTGAAGATTGTTTCCATCCTTTAAATGTAACATTTCAGCTCTTGCCATTAAAAAGGCGTTTTAGGCAACCTCAAGTAAAGAAAAATGTGCATCAAATGTCATTTGTGCCGACTGTCATTGGAATTTTAAATACTAGGTTTTAAGTATGTATAGGGTTTTATATTGTTCGTTTTTTTAATGTGATTTATGTGATGAAGTTGAATGTATTTGTGTTGCCTATTTTTTTTTCTGTGATATGTGTAATGTGAACGCTGATGTAGTTGTGTGGTGAAACCAAGATAAATTTCCAAGAAAGTAAAGTAAAAAAGAGCTTTCTTTAACACCTGGATTTCATACAAAGTGGATAACACCGGCACTTTGTTGGCAACAACAACAACAACATCATCATCAACAATATCAACAACTATTATTGTTGTTGTTGTTGTTGTTGTTATTATTATTATTATTGTTATTATTATTGTTATTATTATTATTATTTAATTCTTATTTTTATTATCATATACTTAATTAAACACTACCTAAAAAAAGTTACAATAAATAGCTTAACTTATCCATCTGGTACTCTTAAAAAAAAAAAAAAAAAAAAAAAAAAAAAAAAGAACTGGATGAAACAATTGAAAATATTTAGCATTAAATATTCATCTTTTATTATTTGTAGAGTTTCATATAGCATTTACTGATAAAAGATGCTATACAAATGTGTTAAATAAAAATATTTTATGCTAAATATCATTATATAAACACATGGCCAACATTACATATGAATATGTAAATATGTCATTTTAATTTTAACAAGAAAACAAGAGAAAACTAAATTATAATCTTCACATTAGATATTGAATACGGCTGTAAAAAAATCATTAATTTAACATTATATTTTCTGAGATTACATGTGACAATTGATGAAAAAAGTAAAGTAGTTTTAAATGCTGTTTCATGTTAACTTTAGATTTAAATAAGATTGATGTGCCAACAAGTTAATTAAACAATGATAAAGGTGGGTGATCCATCATAAACGGCATTAATAATTATGAGCGTCTAAATATTTGATGACTCACTGAGTGCTAAAGGTAAGCCTGGAGGTGACGAGTTGGATGATCAATCTGAGCTGAACTTGGTTTAAACTTCATTACCAAACACCATAGTCTGCAAATGCCAATATTTCACCAGCAATCAAAAAGCGCTGGATCTCTGCTTCTCTCTGATGCCTCAGCTCTCTGTTCGGGCTCCCTCATGCATGCTCTTTCTCTCCAGCTTTCCCCCCCCCTTCTTACAAGAAACGCCTTGTTGCTACAGAAATAAAAGAGACCAAATCTATAAACACCAATAGCGCTCTCTCTCTCCTCTCACATTCACCTCCTCAATCTTTCTCCCGCTCGTCTTCCTCAGATCATCACAACACATCTCATTCTACTTCATCTGCCTTCTCTTTCCTCCCTCTCAGCACTCATTTCCTCTCTTTTCTCTCCAGAGTACAGCTGGTCATAGTCTTGTTTGTGTTTTTTGAGGATTCATAGACAGAAAAATGCATGTGCGTGTTGATCGAGAATGTCACCGACTAAAATGACTACAAAAACAAAGACTAGCAGCTGAAACCTACACTAAAAACGAGTGAGTTTGCGAAATTGAATCGACTGCTGAATTGAAACTGCACTGTAGCACTTTTTTTTTTATTTAAAATAATGCAGCATTCAGTAAAAAAAGTTGAGTCAATAGTGATGCAGGTGTTTCCTTGAAATGCTGTAAATAACACAAACTGAGATTTGATATGAGCGGCCACGTAACCTTAGTGTTTCAAACATTCTGTGCCATGTACTTCAAAAAGAAATCCAGGGACGAGCTGTTTTCTGGAGTGGGCCGACTGGCATGAGATCTGAATGGATGCAGTTCCATGTTGCTGAATCATAAATGCCTTGGAGATGCCAGAGTGATGGTAGTCAAAATTTATAGCTAAATGCAGCAGCAATGACATGTTTATTGGTGTATTTCATTGTGCTCGGTGCTGCAGCTGGTATTATGAATTTGACTGAAATAAAACTTTAAACTTTAATGTTGCCATCACGAAGTGATTGTTTTCACTGGGGTGTAGTAGTTAAATTGTTAAGTGTAGTATGTGTTTGTTATGAAACCACAAAATGAAATGGAATGAAATAAAAGGTTTGGAGACATTAAGATTTGGAAATAAAAATTCTCCTGCTCACCAAGACTTTATGTATTTAATCAAACATTAGTAATGTTGTACTATGATAATAACATCAGCAGTAGAATAATTTTGTAAAGTAATATTCTGAAATATTATTTAAATGTAAAACAACATTATTAAAGTCTGAAAAAAGATATATAATTGTAATAGAGGCCAGCTAGCGAAGTGCTATGCAGGTAAAGCTCACTCCTCTGACCTAGCCTCCTTGTTAGAGCAACCAGTTCAATCCCTGTCAGACTGGGTTGGGTGCAGTAGGACCAGTGGGTTACAATTGGGGGCTCGTCTGGGATGGGAGTGAGGTTTAGGGGGTGAGTGTAACGAAAGCCAGTTAGTGTTATGCAGGTAAACCTCACTCCTCTGACCTCTAAAGGTGCTCTAGTGACAGACACTAGAGGCCATGGTCTTTAGCCTCCTTGTTAGAGCAACCGACCCCCATACAAAGAATCACCGGTTCAACCTCTGCTCAGACCGGGTTTGGTGCAGTAGGGCAGGTGGGTTACACTTGGGGGCTCGTCCGGGATGATAGTGAGGTTTAGAGGGGTGAGTGTAACGGAGGCCAGATAGAGAGGTGCTATGCAGGTAAACCTCACTTCTCTGACCTCAACAAGTGCTCTAGCGACAGACACTAGAGGCCATGGTCTTTAGCATCCTTGTTAGAGCAACCGACTCCCATGCAAAGAATTGACGGTTCAATCCCAGCTCAGACTGGGTTGGGTGCAGTAGGACCGGTGGATTATAAAATAATTTTTTATTAAACTTAAATGGATAGTTCACACAAAAATGTTTTAAACATTCTTCAAAATATCTTCTTTTGTAAAGAACAGAACAAAGAAAACTCAAACTGGTTTGAAAACAATGAGTTAATGATGACAGAATTTTCCTTATAACCTTTAATATCATTATTTTTAAGTAAATATAGCCTTGATGATGTTTCAAACATTTGACTGGTACAATTATATTTTTTATATACAAAAGCAAAAGACACACTGCATTTGTAAACATAATACTTTACAAAAAAAAAAAAAAAAAAAAAAAAATGAAATCGAAACCATTATACCCATGATGATACACACACCATCCACAGCGATGCCTCTAATGATGAGCACATAAGTGTCAGTCTGCTGGCTAATGATGATGTTATCTAAGGTCTTCGCCCCTTCCGCAACAACACCCTTCAATACCTGGCCAGCTTCCTGTGATCGATCACCCCACGAGCCTGAGCCTCCGCCTGGCCTCAAAAACAAAACAATCCAAAGCACGTCTCTGACACTCTGCCTGTCAGCCTCCAAAACCCAGCAAATGAAGACGGATTCTCCTTAATTGGGTTTGGGATGACTTCAGCGCGTGCGTGATGATGGGGGGAGAGCTATAATTCCGCCATTATGATCCGGAGACAGCCGTGTTTCATTCCCGCACAAAGTGCACTATTCGATTTACAATGATTCATGCCGCAGCAATGTTAATGGTGCAGACGGAAGTGTATTGCGGAGGGTAGCATTTAAAAACCGGCTAACCTTAGTGCATGCGCATACACACACACTCGCTCTCAAACAATAAACGTTAAACAAATTATTGAACGTTATGCATATACTGTAGTTGCAGCTTCATTGAAATGCAATGTTTTATGTGCTGTAGGCTATCAAATTTTCTTGTTGCTATTAATTGCTTTTATCACGGTATACAATATTATCATTATAAGCTGTAAAAAGATTACTTTAACAGTTATAATAAGCAAAATATCTTGTGTATTGATGTATAATATATATTCATGTTCAGAGTAAACAAATGTCTACACAAATTCAATTGCAAAAGGATGTAAAAGTACATTAGATAAGACTTTACATAAGAAGTCTTATTAGTAAATGTTAGCTAATCCATTAAAATCAACAATGAGAAATAGCCTTATTATAATTATATGTATACCGTATTATATTAGTCATTAACTCTATTTTATAAAATGATTAACTGCCTATAAATATTTGCATAATTTTCAATGTCATAGGGCAGAACAACATGTTAATGTTTAAAAATACATTGCCTATTCGAGCATTGGATGCTGATGAACAACCACTGCCAATACAACAATCTGAATATCCTTGGCAGTATAAGGCACTACACAGCAAAAAAATCAGTGTACATTTAACTCAATTTGAGTTTAACTTAACACTCCTTGGGTGTACATATGACTCCCTCCATTTTGGAGTTAAAATAACACTTTCTAAAATGTGAAATTTGTACATTACTCTCAGAGTTCATTTTAACACAGTAAGAGTTTATTCTTACATCGAACTGGAGTGTGTGTTACCCTTCAAAGTGTTAATATATTACCTTTTTTCCTATATTATCAATTGGTGTGTGTGACAGATGATCAAATATGTTAAAAATAGTTTTAATTTATTAAAATGTTCATTACTAGTGGGAAATACACCGCATATTGGGTTAAAAATTTAACACTGAAAAAAAACTTAAATATACGCACTTTCACACTCGTGGAATAAAATGTACTCCTGTTTTAACACTGAACAA
The DNA here is from genome assembly GCA_903798195.1 of Danio kyathit. Lineage (NCBI taxonomy): Eukaryota > Metazoa > Chordata > Actinopteri > Cypriniformes > Danionidae > Danio > Danio kyathit. The sequence continues at coordinate 49,182,787 of LR812519.1, read as the reverse complement.
CACCAAAAAAAATCACACAGTATATTTAACACTGGATTTTTTGCTGTGAAAAGCTTAAATATTTATTCACTGTATTTTAAAGTGATCACGATATCAATATTGTGCATGTTCATTATCCCAATATATTGAATATCAGCATAAGTTTAATGTGCAGAAGGTTTAGGAAACCTTTCTGTCTAAAATGCTTTGTAAATAACTGTCTTTGCAGAACATAGGAAGGGAAGGTCAACAATCATCCATACTGAAAACCTTTGGAAAAAAAAGAGTAAAAGACCAGCAGGATTATTTAGGAAAAATAGGTGAAAAGATGTCAGCTGGAGAACTGAGCATGAATGGATTTCACCGAATGATGTTGCGGCTCTCGACTGCCATCATAAGCAAGCACAAAACACCTCTAAATAGCAAGGTCATTTCAACATTTTATAAACAACTGAGAAAAATCATATATACAAATACACACACTTACAGTACTCACACAGATCCATCCAGAGTCTTCTGCCTTGAGTCTAATTGGGTCCTTCTTATGCGAGAACGCCAAAGAGAGCTCATCAACACATGCGCTGTTAAAACAACCAGGGCTTGCCCAGTTTATGGCTGTAACCAGCAAATGGGAACAGCAGGGTGCTGAGGGAGAGCCTGTTAACACACACGCACACATAATCACACGGCCAATTACAATGAGGGGTGCGGGCAGGGTCCTTCCACGGGTCACATGTGGTTAGCTGCCGCAATGGCAGAAAAGAGTGGGAGAATTTTTGGCTAGCCGAGAGCTCTTTGTCAGCGGATTATTCTGGCTGAGAATGTTACAGACAATGCTGTTGATCTTTGATATGCAGATATTATAAACACACACATAAGAGGCTGTGTGTAGGAAGAGTCCTTCAATCGCGGTATATAATGAGCTGGGAACAGAGGTCTTCAGAGTCATGTTAGGGTGTTTCAGCAGCGTGCCAGGGGTAAGGGATTTAAACAAATGCAAAAATATGTGACTGGGTTCAGCTCAAGTAGTTAACCAAAGAGGTGCAATACACAACAGCTGGAGATAAGCTGGCCTGATGAACTGGTTTCCAGAGGAAGATATTTAGATAATAGGCGAGTTAGATGGGGATGTGCACTAGAATCTATGAAATGTCATGCTTATGATAGCGGGAATAACAATCAATGGGTGGGTGGAAAGATAGATAGATAGATAGATAGATAGATAGATAGATAGATAGATAGATAGATAGATAGATAGATAGATAGATAGATAGATAGATAGATAGATAGATAGATAGATAGATAGATAGATAGATAGATAGATAGATAGATAGAGATGGATGGATGGATGGATGGATGGATGGATGGATGGATGGATGGATGGATGGATGGATGGATGGATGGATGGATGGATGCACACATGGACAGACAGACAGACAGACAGACAGACAGATAGGATAGATAGATAGATAGATAGATAGATAGATAGATAGATAGATAGATAGATAGATAGATAGATAGATAGATAGATAGATAGATAGATAGATAGATAGATAGATAGATAGATAGATAGATAGATAGATGATAGATAGATAGATAGATAGATGGAAGGACAGACAAAGATGGATGGATGAATTGATGGAAGAAAGATACCTTAAGATAAAAGGAAGATAAATAGAAAACGATAGATATTTGAAATGTGAAAATGAGTAGGATGATGAAAGTTTCAGAGGTCAGCTTGGTCACAGGCCACAACCCGCGCACACTGACCTTTGCACCCACAAATCCAATCTCCTCTCCAGTGCAGCATGCAAACCGCCTCCTCGGAAGGGTTCAGACCCACTCACACCCCAGCAGACTAGAAAAATAACCTCAACCAGCCAATAGCAACAGTTTCTTTTTACTGTGTTATGTTATATAGACTTGCATAACAATTGACTTAAATAACTCCTATTTCAAAAGCACACCGTATAATACAAAGCCAGCCCAAGGCTTCCTAAGACATGGATACTATGAAAGAAGATGCACAGGGAGATCAAATGGTTCAAGTAGTTAAGCCATGGTGAAAGACCTGAACCTCTAGAGGTGAAGGGTTGATCGGAGAGGTCAGGAAAAAATCTGAACTGAACAAAACTATCGAAAGAACAATTAGGCTCAGTTGAGAGAAGGACAGAAAGCATTACAACTGACACATCTGTGTCAAAGAGTGAGAAGAAGAGAAAGTGGCTGATCGTCATTTGCTTTCAGCCTTTTTATGGCACCGTTTCATGTGCTGTTAAGCAGCACCTTCTTTCACGAGCTTGTTTTTGGAGACAAAACAAAGATGAATGACTCGTTAAATAAAGTTTAAGAGAGACTCGTGAGTGACGCTGATTACGTCTCTTTACACCAAGGGTATTGTGCTAGCTGGCAATTTCATGCCGTTAAAAAACTCCAGTGCTTGTTGAAGATGGAAAAAGAAAAGGAGCTTGGAAATAAGTGGGGACAAAGGCTTTCATGCTTGCAGTGAAAAAGATAGGCAAGAAGAGAATATGTGCACATCTAGAATGCTTGGCTATTGATCTTGCTATCTACCCGCTCCCACTTTCTTTCCACAATGCCACATGGCTACATCCACACACACAAGCAAATCAATAAACAAAGGACATAATTATCATAGCTATTTCTCCATGTGATGATTTATTTGCAGGGTTATTACTGTTAACTAAAACAAACCAAACCCTACCTTACTTGAAGTAACACAGTCTTGAAATTTACAAAAAGTATTACCAAGGTGTACATGTAATAATGATAAAAAAGTTCAGTGTGAGTAAACAGCGCTTAGTATGTTTCAATGAGTCATTAAGAGTGCCGGGGAACCCACCCTCAACCATGGATGAGAAAAAGCATTCAGTAAAAACACATTTTTTCAGGAACAAAGCTCATCATGTTCCTGTGACACTGTCAAAGACGTTTCTTTGCACAAACACTACGCTAATTAAAATGGAAACAGGCTAGTGGCTTTCATATTTCACAATGGTGCTGGTACCCGCATGATTCACATGGCTCCACAGTCACTACGCTATGAAGACGTAGTCGGAACAGAACATAATAAATTAGCTGTTGCTCCAGATAGCAGTTTTCCTTCCTTTTGTCTTTAATAGAGCGTGCTGTGAGCAATTACCTCTTCGGAGAGGCCTAATCTCTCAGCATTAAGCCAACCAGCACTGCCAGTGCTACCTCCTGGGCAAAATAGCAGGCGTAGGCCTCTCGGAGGGTGTAATCTCACACACACATACACATACACAAACACCCAAGCCTTTCATTATCCTCATCCCATGTGATAACAAAATCAGAGAAGGGGCTCGCCACCAGCCAACACCCGCAGCACACCTGCCGCACGGCCTGCACTGTTACCGCAGGAGACCACATCTAGGGACCAATCAGAGGTGTGAAGACGGTCACCATGGGACAACAGGCCGGGAGATGGTGCAGCTGAGGTGTCAAGGGAATTCATCAATCAAAAATCATTGGATATGGAGGAGCAATCTAGTCCCTGAGCGCAGAGCTGCAAACCAGGAAACAAATTAGGCTCTCAATTCTGTTAGCTCCCTTCCATCTTGCTCAAATAAAGCATATCAAAAAGCTTCATTTGAGCACATACAGTACAATCACTTACTGAAAAGAGCTTTTGTGGTGTCTACCACTGAAATACACATTCATTTACACATCTATATATACATCAATCTCACCTGTCAAACAAACTCCAAACATTCACTTTTAATTGGCTGCGATGAATACACGGTCTCAGAGAGAAGATTTAATAAGCCGGATTAGTTTGGTGATATGGACGGGTAATAGTAATGCAATCTAAACTGGGTCAGTTGAAGGTGTCAGAAGGCTTTATAGGAGGCCAGAGGCTTATCCGTACAGTTCAAGCCGCCTCAGGGTCAATCTCAGCTGGCTGGCACAAACTCCCTCGGAGGTGTGAGAGAGCCTTCTATTTTTTTTGCATTTGCCACAGTGGCTTTTCAGGAAAATGTTTGTGTCATTATTGAATGGTTGGTGCCTGTTCTCTGGGAGCAGATGTTCAAATGACACCAACTGAGAGCAGCGACAGGGGGAGAAAGGGAGAAAGGGAGAGATGGCGGATTGGGCAGCAAACAAAAGGAGACCTGCCTCTTACACCCAGACCCAACAACAGGGAGACAACACATCTGGCCAGAGATGAACAAAGAGGGATGGAAGGCACTAGGACATCAGCAGGATGCTTCTTCCGTCTTTAGAAGCAAGGCTTTCATCCCACCGATGACGCCAAAAAAATATGTACACTTCCCCGTGGAGTGCCTGTGGCAAAGACTGAGAGCGAGGGCTGATGCTGGGCGTCAGATGGAACGGCGGGTGTTGCGTGCCCACGCATCTGGCCTGGATCTCAGTTGCGGCCACTGAGCCCCCAAACATCCAGGCAAGCACACTCCTTCAGATACACATCCACGGCTTAGAGAGCCGCTGTCAGACAACTGCAGTAAACACGCCTCAGATCCTAGATAAAGCTCTCCACAAAAGAGCCCATCTGCACGGGTGTGGATGTGTATGTCTATATGTGTGTGCGCAGACTCTCTCTCCTCAAACAACCTCAAAACACAGCTTATCCCAACAACAAACAACATGGCTGTCAAATTGCTCACACCCAAAAAAGTTTCTGCACACACACACACACACACACAAACACAAATAATGATTCATCAACTTTTGAAACAAACTGGAAGAAGCTTATGTAATACTGCACCACAAAAGTGTAACTATTTAGTAATAATTCAAATAATTTATATAACATAACATAGCAAAATTATCTTCAACAGAAAATAGGCTTTATTTTCTCACTGTGCAATATAATTTAGAAATGTGAAGATATTCTCTTGACAGGCTTTGTGAGCTTCATTCGTTGCCCACTGCTTGTAGAAAATGGAAAACAATATGTGGCTGCCATTGTTTCTTGCAGGAGGGGAATAAAAATTGGAATGAATCAATGTCCCGTTCTGCTCTTTGATCCCCGTCACCTAGTAGTATATCAGACATCAGATCCCGTACAGGGATTCGTTTTCATTTTGACCGAGTGCTCTCTAGATCAACGTGTGCATATGTGTTTCCTGTAAAGGCAGAGCTGGATATTTACGATAGCTGTTCCTCATCAGATAAGAGCCTGCATCACTGCTCGCCTTTCTCTTCACCTCTGTGTATCTCTTTCTTTCTCTTGACTGTTTTTTTTGCAGGGGATTCAGGTCTTGTTACAGCTACTGAAAGGGTCTGTTTTTCTTTCAGTTTTCGGGCTTTTTAAAGGTCTCTCCCAATGCTCCCTCCCATTTTCTCGAAAAACACCAAATTTCCACTGCCAGAACTCTCTTAACCTTGGTTACAATTTAACACTCTCATTCTGTCCAAATACACTCCCTCTAGTCTTTTCTCTCGTTTCCCAGTATAGTAAATTGAATTTACTTAGCAATTTTTAGCTGCATTGATGACTTACTGGTAATTAAATGGAATATAAATTCACTGGTATGCTTGTGCTCTTTGTTGCAAGTGCTAAGATGGATTCAGTGACCAGTGGACCGGATACCACTCATACCTGCAGGCTGTATTTGGCAATGAAAGGCTCAAGAGCTGCGGTTGGGGTGGGGGAGTTTGCAGAGAGCAGCCCATACACAACAGCCTCTCTGTCTGCATGGATTTTCTTGAGTTGGGGGGGTATGCATGTGGTGCAGACATGTCAGTCTCAGCGGCCTATTTCCAAATTACCTTCTCTGTGTGTGCGAACATGGAAAGGAGTGTGTGAACATGACTGGCTGCTGAGTGGCAGGGGTTTGTCCTAAAGGCTGGAATGCTTGTCAGATGCTCCACAATCCCCCAAAAGCCTTGCGGTACAAATGTGCTCAAGTGTGTGAGAATCAATATGATGCAGGTTCCTTAGGCTCGGGTTAACATCACATCAGTAACTCTGCAGTTAAACCTCACTTTATCCAGGTCAAGAGAGCGCCACTGGAACAATGAAAACACAACCTGTTCAATAGTTTGAGGGAATCAAAAGTCATAGATTAAAAGATTAGTATGAAAACAAATCTGATTTATGCAGTACAGCAAAGGTCAAACTAAAAATAAAAGCTTGTTCTAAGATATAGTCACATTAGCATAATTTCTGCAAATGAAAAGGTACTATTATGTATTTAATAAAGTGTAATGGTGTATAAAGTGCAGGTTTCAGTTGGTCAGTGAGGCAAATCCATATGAACAACTTTATTTTTGTAATAATTTTCCATCATGTAAATGATTTGTTGGGCTTCACTTGCAAAATTACACAAAATAATCTTCAAAAGCACCTTTAGAATTTAGCCCAAATATAATGCAACATTAAATGATGCTTAAGAATACAATCCATTCATTTTTTGTAAAGCTCTTTTACAAAGCTAATGTATAATCCTATTGTAATTAATAGCGAGTTAAATCCTTTGTACCATGTGTGGTCTTTTGAAAATATGCTGCTTTATAAAAGACCTACACATACAGGTATATGTAGCGCTTTAGCTATTGTCTAAAACAGAAGCTTTTTATCAAACTCAAACACACACTTGAATGAAAAGACACAAGCAAACACACACACCATGAACAGCTGAGCATGTGTGGCTGGAGGGTTTGGATGACCTCTGAGCATTGAAAAAAGGCATACCATCTGATGTCTGTCTCTGTCCACCTGATTGGCTGACCTGGATTCCTTCATCAAAAGCACTGCGGTGTTTGTCTCGGGGATAATCTACACCACCGGATGACCAGTGGAATTACTACAGTATGATTCTTTTTTTATGCCTTATTTATTAGTGTGTGTTTTGCTTCATTTTCAGGATAGAAGGAAGAATATTTCCAACCGGTTTTTTGATGAAATTGAAGAGCTGAAATAGGTTATGTCAGAAGCTACAGTATGTGGGAAATATCCCAGTCTCACCTCACTGCCTCTCATATACACACAGGCCTAAAGCGCTACTTTGATTGAATATGAAGCTCTACCTGCATCACCAAACTGATTGATTCAAGAGCTCCCAACTGCAGCCACACAAATATGATGAAATGCATTCATGCATATGGATATGAACAACCTTAGTCAACCCGATAATCATTAGACCCCTAAAAAATGTGCTTTTCCTATTGTGAAATAAATCTGTTGTCCTGTCTTGTTGATTGAGTTTGAAATTTGAGACCGTGCCCGTGTAAACATAATAAATAAACACTGTCCATAGCTCAGATTTTTAAACACACACACACACACACGTTCCAAAACTTACAGAGCTATTTACTTCAGACAGCATCTGAAGGCATCTGTTCCAAACTCTGGGCAGCATGATGATTATGATACGTCAATTTCACTAAATGCTAAGATGACATGGCATACTGTATTTCCTTTGCAGATTAGTCAACAGAAATACATTTAGCACCGCGATGTACACTACCTGACAAAAGTCTTGTTGTTGATCCCAGTAGTAAGAGCAACAAATAATAACTTGACTTCTAGTTCAAAGTGGAAGAGTGGCACCGCATTCCAATCATCACAAATACTGCAGAAGACCTATTGGAACCCACATGAAATCTCACAGATATCAGTGAAGTTTGGTGAAGGAAAACTCATGGTTTGGGGTTACATTCAGTATAGGGGCGTGCGAGAGATATGCAGAGTGCTGCCATTTGTGCTGCCCATTACATTACAAACCACAGGCGAGGACAAATTCTTCAGCAGGATAGCACTCCTTCTCACCTCTGCAAAAAAGGTCAAGGTGCACAGGATTGGC